>APFE030091072.1:6654-38406 GCA_000404065.3 Pinus taeda
AGACTTGCTTAGGAAGCTGGTATAGGTAATGATAGGCCTACACCGACTGCAAATAATCAAGGTGACGATATTTTTGTGTAACAACAAGTATAATTTCATCAATCTCCAATCGGCCAAAAGATTGCAAGTTGCAACACAACATATTAAGTTGGTGGCACACATATTCAGATATTTAAGGACTTGAAGGTTACCATGGATAAGTATGTGTTACATGACAAATTTTATGTTTTAGATATGGATGGGAAAGATATTGTTTTGGGATATCCTTGGATGGAATCGGTATAGTCATTGTTAATGTGCAAAATAAATTTCTGAAGCTATAGTACAAAAAAAAATTACCTTGCAGGGTATTTCCATTAGTAACTAGGTAAATACCAAGGAGGTGCGAGTAGAAAACTCTATAGGTGCTGACACATCAGATGATGAGTCCATCATGGAAGCATTAATGGAAGACAATATATCACAAACACCAAAGAAGGTACCACAAAAGGAACCAGATACCACCAAGGTATTTTTAAGGATTTAATATTTTTCCTACATAAAGTATTGTAGGCAAATATTTTGGTTTGAAAATTCATTCATATAGAATGTAGGTGATATTCAATAGAAAAACATATAATTTACTTTAAATATGGTATTTTTGACAAATATCATCCATGTAATCATATATATGTAAAAAATAGGCAAATTTTTAACCAAATTGCAAAATATTATTTTTCATAAAATTTCCAAAAAATAGCCCATTTGCGAAATTTCACCCCTAAAATTTCCCCTAGACCCCAGGAACCATTAGTTGAGGAATTAAATAAGGAGACACCATCAATTAAGTATTTTTCATATCACCACTTGCATCACCCAACACGACTCCAATCAGCAAGACAACAACCAACAAGTTGGCACCAGATTAGCAACAAGAGTAAAGGCACCTCAAACACACAAATAGAAACATAGCAATCACCCTACAACACATCAACACAAAGGAACCACTTTACATCTCAAGTGAGTCAGATAGTTGATAGACCGAGTGTTTTCCTTTCTCTTGGATGGATGAATGCACATGCATGGTACCAATAAACTACTATTTTGAGTAGATCTTATTATCTATGTTCTTCTCATGTTTTGGGGATGAAACATGCTTTATGGGGGGTGGAATGTGCAGTATACTTAGGAGTGGTTAATAGGGGGTACCTAGGGATGTACCCAAGGGAATAGTATGATGTAAATTTAATAAGCCCATGGTATTGGATGTGTGGTATTAAGGGCTAGGGGTATTACACATGGTATTATCCATGGTATTGTATGTATGAAACCCATATATAGGCCGAATACTCTCCATTGGAGATATGTCAAGTATTGTTTTGTATTGACAAGAACATGCCATATGGAGTGTTCTCCTTCCTTAAGGAGTAGTTATATGGTGTTACCCAACCTTAAGGGTTTTATATTAATAAATAATAATTTCTATTGTTATGTTTGGATTGGACATGAGATTTATTTTACATAGATTTTAATATATTTACAGGTTTATTACACATAACATGTAAAAAAACCCTACTTCAAATGATCAAACATAGGTTAGATCCACATATTATCATTTATAAAATAGCACACACATATTGTTTTTTACTATAGGAAAGAAAAAAAGTATTGATAATGTTTAAGTTCAGATCCATAGACTCATCATACTCATCACTGAAAAATACTACACAGGCTCTTGTTATTAAATATAAATCCACATCAAATATAAGTAATAATCCTATGTACAAACTGGGCATAGATCTTTAATCATTCTTGTGTATCAATACATTCAAAGCTTTAGTTCATATGAATTCCACAACATTATATGGAATCTCTACATACATGATTCATTCACCCATGAAAGTGTATAGAAACACAAGAGTTTGGAACATATCATATAACAAATATAAACAAATCAAAGTGCACAAATGTGCTTGAAATAGCCCTTATGTTGTCAAAAAATATTTGCAAACCGTGAATGGTAGTAATAAACTAGTTTTTTCAAGATACATGTGTTATGCTATGTGTTAGAGGCAACATAACCTCATATTAAATAGAATCACCCTACAACAATAAGCCAAGATCCTATATCTGCAATAAATAATAAAAGACTTGTGTTCTCAGAATGCAAAATTATTCATGTGATTGTTGTAGACAAATGAACAAGATTATCATATAAACCATTCATATATGATCCTAAAGTAGAGATCAAGCACACCTTGATATTGACCTGCACACACTCGGTTATAATATTCAATTATTCAAATCATAATTAAATATAAATAATAACAACAAACAGATATTGACCCTTTAACCTTCAATCTACAAAACACATATGAACTCCACTTGAAACATAGTCAAATATTATAGATCTAAGTTATATACACATAAACCTATGCATCAAAATAGTAATAGTATAAGAGGGAAATGTGTTGGGTTGTGGGCCCAATCCAAGCAACAATGTTGCCTCTCTGAAAGATTAAATCATAGCAAGCTTAACACAATAAACGATAGAACCTAAAAATCATCATTTATATTGTAATTCTCCATAGTATTTACATAGATCAATACAGAGAGTTTTGACCGAGTAGTCTCATTGGTGAGCAATATTGCAAACTTGAAATGACAAAGAAACCTAATGACTCGAATACTAACCTAGATCAGGGCCAACATTAGTCTTTTATAATAGTTATAATACAATATCATGTTAAAATGAGTCGTGCTCGATCTTTATATAAAATAAAAATGAAAGAAATATGAATTATGTCCAATCTTGGATCGCAATGATAATAAAGTTGTCTAAAACACGGGTGAACTAGCGTAATATGGTTGAAGACTTTAACAAAGTATCCTTGAGTCTGGACTTGTTGTTGAATAAAGTACTAAATGAGGAAATTATTTAGGTTCTCAAAGTTTGACCATCGATCCAATTCGAGTGACAAAGTGTACTAATGTTGTGCTACAAAGGGCCATGTGTTGCTTGCTTATTGGAAGTTGTATATATAATCCCACCTAAACCTTGGTTTTAGGACTCTTTAAGGGTTACAAGACCTAGAAAACCTTCATTAGTAACCCTAGAATAATGATTAAGCTTTATCAATGCATTCAAACTATATATTTTTTGCATAAATTAAGATTTACCTCATAACCCTTTTGATTGTTTAGTTTTAGCATGGTAATCCATTGTTTTATATAAAAAGGTACTATAGAGATGCATAATTAGGGTTTATATGGGATCAAAATAAATGCATTAGTAGCAAAAATTTCCTTAATTTCTAACCTCAGAATCTCCCCCAACCCTAATATGTTGTGTGTCCTCACACAAAATAGGAAAGTTGTACACTATAATGTTGGATGTCCATGTGTGCTTGTATACAAAGTTACACAAAAAATTGACAAAATTCGGGCTTTGTATACTTCACTTCCCAATATTGATATTCACACTTACATTACTCATCCTCTACACATCCTTTAACTTCCTCTTCAAATTTTTGTTATGAACCTGTAAGTAAAAATTCTACATGTGCACTTCCTAGCCATTCCAAGAAACTTATTGTTCTCCTTTGAAATCGTCTCAATCTATTCCCTAAATTCTTAATTCCTGGCCTTTAACATGGAAGTTTTAGTCTTAACGTTCTTGTTAAGAATTTTATATTCTCTAATATTTTTGCTTCAATTTCTTAATTTTCTTAACTTTCTTTCAACTTTTTAACCTAAGATTCACAATACAAGGGTTCCTAGAAGTCAGATGCACACTCAAAATCTTGAACAGGTGGTTCAACCGAGGATGTAGCTTCACACACTGATGATTTCACCTTATCTCGCTTAGACATATGCTTCCTATTTTAAACGAAATATCGGTAAGTGAATATGGTATTTGGGGAAACTTTATCAAAGTTTGGGGATTTCTTAAACAACAAAGGTACCTTTTATACTTGTAGTATCTAACTTATTTCACTTTCAATTGGAACATGAATTTATGATAGACATCCAAATATTCATAGATGGTCTACACATGGCTTCTTCCCTGATAACATTTCTTCAAGTGTCATATTATCAAGGATTCTATGAGAACTTCTATTTTATATGTACATTGTTGTCATGGATGCTTCTCCCCATAGAATTTTTGGTAGATTATGATCAAATATCATAGTTCTTATGCATTCTTCAATGGTTCATTTTTCCTTTCTGCTACTCTATTCTATTCAGGGTTATAGGGAACAATGAGCTCCATCTTAATGTCTGCTTCTTTGCAATATGCTATAAGTTCTTTCGAAGTGTATTCACCTCCATTGTCAAATCTTAGAGTTTTTATCTTTCTTTTAGTCAGGGTCTCAAATTTGGATCTAAAATCCTTGAACTTCTCAAATAATTTATCATTTGTCTTGAGAAGATAGAGCCATGTCTTTCTAGAGTGATCATCAATGTAGGTCACATAATATTGGTAGCCTCCAAGAGATTTATTAGACATAGGCCCACATACATCAAAATGAATGAGGTCTAATATGTCATTAGACTTTGTATCACTACTTGTAAAGGGTTTCTTAGTATTATTTGCATAGGCACATGCTTTGCATACTCCTTCATGGTCCTCCTTGATGTTGAGGATGCCCTTCACCATTTGACTTAGAGAGGGTATTATCCTGTAGTGAATATGTCCTATATTCTATGCCAAAGTTTGATGGGACTAATTTCCATATGAATAAGGGCTTGAGGAGATGGAGTTATAACTCTATATAATCTTCCTTCATGGATCCCAATAACCCTTGCATTTTTAAAACTAGAATAATTTTCCCAAACTGAAACTTTACTATCTACAAAAGTTACTCTATCTCCTTTATCTTATAAACAAGAAACAAAAAGTAAATTATTTTTCAAACTTGGGACATAAAGAACATTTTTGAGGTATAGCTTTGCTCCACTTTCTAGATTCATTGATGTGGATCAAAGGCTCTTTATTGCATAGTTGTTTTTATCTCCAAGCACCACTACATGTGGTGATGGTCCTTTTGATAGAGTATCAAGTTGTCCACTTTCTCTTGCCATATGTGTTGAGGCTCCACTATCATAATCCATGCATTTTTATTATCAAGTGTACCTATAAGTGCAACCAAGAATCATCCACTCTTGCTCCTAGATAGATTATAGATGATCCATCCAACCAAGCTTCCTGCAATTTTCATGAGATTGAGTCCCATGTTCAAATAACTTTCCATTGAGAGAGTGATATTTTTCTTCCAATTTTGTTTTTCCTTCCTTAAAATTATAACCGAAAAAATTATCTTCAAATATTCCTTTCACCTTAGCTCTGATACCATGTTGAGAAATCATTGCATGTAGATATTAGGTTTTGATTCTTCTTTTCTTGATAATTACTTGTGATTTATGTTTTCTTCTTTTACTTCTTTATTATGTTATCTTTCATCAAGAAATTAATAAATTAAATGTATGAATATCATGAGAAAAAGGAACACAAGATATAGGCACTAAGTCAAGGAAAAACCCCTATCTAGGGGAAAACTAGATCCAACTCTTTAACTAGTAGACTAAATCAAGATTAGATAATCCAAGACCAATTTTGACCTAGACAAATACCTCCTCTAAGCACCAATTCAACCCTTCCTTCAAGTATATGTATTATGCTAAAGTATCCAAGTGTCACCTCCCTAGATGCAACTTCAATCCAGAATTGTGGCTGCCCAGCAACATAATTTCGGACCTGCAACTACTTCAGAATTTCAACTCCCAGCTACTTGTCAAAAAATTCTAGAATATTTTGCACGTGTGAGAGATAGATGCCCAAAAATTTGATTTTATTTCTTCCTTCAATTAGGTCTTCTTATTATGTAGTTCAATCTCTTTTTTGTCCTCGTTCTCTTATATATCAAACTTGTGAGTGTGTGCTTCAAAATGAGTCGAGCTCCCTTTATTTATATTGATTTTGTTGGGTCGAATTCCCTCTTTCTGTGAAAACTTCTCCAAGACAGGGCCGACCTAATGAGGAGGTGACACATGACACTTTTGACCTAAAAATAAATATCTTTACATGATACAAATTCCCAAGAAGGGTTGAATAAATGTGACAAAAACTCCTTTGAGTCATGACAAAACCTAGAAGCCTTCAATGGAGGCTATGGCTTAGAAAATAAATAAAAGAGCATGAAACCCATGTTTCAAAATTATTTTTATTTTAGAATAAATTTTTATTTTAACAAATACAATTATGAAGATCAACACTAGTTACATTCTTCAACAAATGTTAGATCACAACCTATATCAGGTTCTCAGGTCATCATCTATTTCTTCATCATCACATACAAAAGTGTCATTAACATTCATCAAGGGTTATTGTCATATAAGTGTAATTTAATACTTCAAGATCACAAGATTAAGTCAGGGCATCCAATTTTACCACTAGTTAGGTTTACTAAGCTTAACAAAACCTTACCAAGATCAACAAGAGTATCAATCTTATTGTCACACTTTCATCATGCTTATCACAAGCATTAAAAATATTATCAATTTACCATATATCAAAACCAACGTATCTAGCCTTCTTTATGAGATTAGGAAATCCACCATGTCTAAAATGTTAAATGCTTGTCAAATATCAAGAGCACCAATATACCACATGTATCAGAAATCAAACTTACTTTCATATGCAAGCATGAGGGTGATATTCTTATCATACCTCAGGTCTTACCTTGCCATTGAATATTGCAGCTATAATATTGGAACAATGTACTATACATATATTGTAGTATTCATGTACCTTTGCAGCTTGTAACACTTATTTGTCATTGGTAGTTGTAGAACTTTGTCAAATTTCCACTAGCTCTTCTCTTCCTACACTAAATTTCTTTTCCTATAACTTAGATGATCCTCAAGAAGGATCTGCTTATAACATCTCATCAAGAGGTTAGAATAATCAACATACTCAAATATGTAGGAAGCAATAATTAAATTAATAATCCTAAAAAGGAATATAATCATAAGGAAGCAATATAAATCTAAAAGGTACATGTCTTTAATGATAGTTGATCATCTTCTTGAACCATAATTTCCTTCAATATTTTCATTTACTTCATCAAAAATCAGCCTAATTGACCCTAGCCCAACTAGGGTTATACTGAATCTATCACAATTTCTAGAACAACTTCTCATTGATCATTTAGGGTTTCAAAACTGCAAAACTTAGGCCTTTATCTTATCCCAAGGTTTATTTCAAACCCTAACCTCATGATATCCATCAAACCCTAATAACTAAAATTCCTAGGGTTTCCTTCAAACCCTAACATTCTTTTAGGTCTCCTCCATATTCTCTTGCTTCCATCAAAGTTTCCTTCTCAATGACGATCTCAATGACTTTTCTTCAACCCAACTTTGATATCATGTTAATTTTTATTAGGGTTATATTTTTCCTTGCTTTAGATAATTACATTTCATTATTTACACATTGAGTTCACCCCATAACATCATAACATTATTCAACAACATATGCAATTACCTAGAAAGAATAATATCATCATCAATGCAGTAGAACATAAAGGAACAATAGAAGAAAATCAATCACACATAGAGACACCAAGATTGGTCTTAGACCAAGGAAAAACCCCACAAAGGGGAAAACCCTTTCAAATTATTCTTCTTATTAGATTTTCATTTAATGCTTCAGCAAAGAGAGAGTACAATGATCCATATATTTGACCACAAATCTATCCAACAAAACCAACTAAACAACATCCAATAGATGAACCCAACAACGCTGATAATTGAACCTTGATTCAAAAGTTTGCAATTAACTGTCAATATATGCAGTCAACTGTAACATTTTGTGATCAATTAATGGAATGAAACCCTAGTTTCCAGTTGCATGGAGAGTGTATGTGTGTGTGGTTGAAACCCTCTAGTTGCATGGATAATCCTATGTACCTATGGTTGCAACCAAAAATTCCCTATGACAACACTACGGATACAAATCAAAACCCTAGATCACATGTTCGAGCTTTAGACCCTGCAATTTCGGACCTATACAAAGCTGTCTCTATGAACCACTTCAAACCTATGAAAGAAAAATGAAAGAAAGAAGAATGATGATGATGATTTCCAAATGAGGGTCACTTTACTTGTATTTATAGCCATCCATGGATGTTTAATTTCCTTTTGGGTTGACCTATCTATTTTGTGAACATTTGTGTTTCTAGATTAAAATATATATTTCCTTAACCAAATTAAATTCTTCCAAGGGATACGAGGGGCCTTTCCTAATAAGGAAGACTGTCTAAAGGAGGTAATTTATCCCTCACCTTCCAAAAAATAACGACATTGTCGAGATTAGATGGTTTATAAATAATTTCAATAGAAAAACCTAACAGTTGCATTGTTAATCCTAGGAACAAACTTAATATTAAATGCTTCAAATCAAGATATAATCCACCATGCCTATTGTTGGTGGTTTTTAAATTAGGTGAAACACAACAAATAATGTTTTGTACTTGACGTGTAATAAACTTTGAATCACCTATTACCATTAGAACCTCTACCTTGATTTCGATGGCTTTCTTTTTAATCCAAGTATGAGTGCCTCATGTTTTGCAACATTATTTGTGCACTCAAACTCCAATCAACATGAAATTATATACTTGTTCTTTTGAGGGTCAATTAGGATGCAACTAGCTTTAGAGCCCTCCTATGTTTTGGAACCATCAAAAAACATAGTACAAATGTCAATAGAAATAGGGATAGTTTCTATGCTAGTAATATTTACATTTGTGATACAGGGGTCCTTATCATTAGTTGAATTGCAAGGAAGGAGTTCCAATTGTATGTTTGGTGGTACAGAAGATAGTTGCACAAGATAACATCCAAGATCAATTTCTATAAGGAAATTTCTAAATATCTCTTATGTAAAGCTAATTGGCTCATCGTGAGCTTTAAGAAGCATAACAATATACTTCATAAGAGGCTCACTTTCAACTTGAATTTGATTGTTCTTTCCCTTTTAAGGAATCCATAGATGGGATCAGTAGGTAGAAATATAACCTTGCAACTTACTAGACCAATCTCTCCTCAAAAGTAACCTAAGGGCCTCTAGAATGTCCACAATAACAATGTCAATGCATTGGTGAACTTTATGATGAGAGGAAAAATGAATTATAACATCATTTAGTTCACCAATTTCCTACACTTGTGATCTATCTAATTGCATGATACTGGTGTCAGTATTTTCCCATTTTGCATTGATTTTCTTAGCCACAAAGGGGGGCATAACATTTGTGTATGCACCAAAATCAACATGGAAATTATGGAAATTATAATTGAAGATTTCAAATGTTAAGAGAAAATGGGAGCATCAAGATCTTGAATTTACATTAGTTGCATTAAAAACAAATTCAAGAATAGCATTTTACTTAATGAATGAAGCTTTCTAAGTAGAAATTATCTTACTTGAAAGAGGATTCAATGAGAAGGCATGGATGATCAATTCCCACTGACCCACCAGTTTTTCTAAGTCATAAATGGAAATATTAGCACAACATTTCTCCATGTCTTCAAGAATGTTGTAATCAATATCGCATGCAATATATTCATTCTTGGCAGGTTGTGTTGTAGTAGTATCTGGTAAATAATTATCTGATGCCTCCGGGGTGATGGAATTGTTCTTATTATTCCTTGAAGTGTTTCTAGGAGGTTACGAAAATTTGAACTTCATCAGTGAGCCCTGAGTTGGATGACTAGGAGGTAATATTTTCCTTAGAAATTGCTTCCTCATGTCTTACTCAACCACAAGTCCTTTCCTTCTCATATTGTATCCATTAATTTTTTTCGAAGCAGATTCACCCTTTGTGGGCTAACTAGCGCATTATTGATCATTATTTAGAATAAGATCAAAGAAAAAATTGAATAACCAACATTTGCATTGTCCTATGGCAGGGCTAGTTCATTAGCCTCTTTAGTCTAATTGGATTATTCCTCTATAGTGATACTTTCCAAGACACTAGCAATCATAGCAATCATATTATGTTTCTATTGTGAGCATGTCTTTTTTGAATGTGCTTCTTGATGAAAACACAATAATTGTCCATTACCACATCCTCAACATTGTATTCTATGTTGGAACTTTGAGCATATTTGGCAGGTTAATTGGTATTCCTTTTGAAGAATGACTTAAAGGACTTATTACTGATGGATGCCTCACTTGACTTCCTTTTAAGTTTAGATACTTCATTAGTTAAAAAATTTAAGGACTTAGCCAATCTCTCCATATCAAAGAAATCATTTTCTTTAGTTTTAGCGAAAGAGTCTTGAGACTCCCTTCCAGTGTCTTTAGGGTTTTTTTAATCTCACTGGTTAGCAATGAATCCAATAGATCTTAAGTCCTTTTCTACAACAATTTCTTCTGAAAATTTTAGAGCCAATGTTTCCTTTGCAACTCTTTTTACAAAGACAAAAATATTTGTAAGCAAGGTAGTAATATAATAATCCTTATTGATTGAATTGTGAGGCTGCACATTGGTTGGGAACTTGTTCAAAATGCGAGTAAACCTCTAATTAAAATCCTTCACCTTTTCTTTGTCCCCCATCTTGATATTTCTGAGTTCTATAACCAACATGGCAGGAGTTTTATCATTGAAAAATATCTCTAAGAATAGTTTCTTAAACTCCCGCCAATTATGGATTGAATTTGTTACAAAGTTGTGGTACAATACTAATGCTCTACCCTCAAGAGTGTAAGGACATAGTCTACAATCAACATCATTATATCGTACCTCCAACATTCTTATATGCAATTGGAAATCATCGATATGATTTTTAGCTTCATTTTCTTATCAGGATCATACTTTATAAGAAACTTCATTGGGTGCTTAGGTAAGGGATGAAGTTGACGCAGAAGAGAAAGAGGTCATTGAGTGATCCAATCCAATTGGTCAGTGGCCATGTCTTCATTATCCTCCTCCTCCTTTTCACTATCTGATTTTGAAGAATCTTCCTCTTCACTATTTAAATTCTTGTTATTGTTGAAATAGACATAATCACTCAATTTTTTGTTGTTCGAAATATGCATGTTCTCTTCCTCTCCCTCCATATTTCTAGCGTTAGGATGTGGTGTGTTTCATTAAGTGGTATTCCTATAAAAAAAACAACTAGATTTCCCAAGAAAGTTGTCGCTGATTCTTGAATAGTTGAGACCAGAACTCCATGACGAGTAGTTTCCTTAGCGGAACTTTTATGAGCGAGGAGTGATGGAATAGGGAGTAACCCGGGAGATTTGGAAAACTAATGAGTGATAGGAAATAACTCTTAGAGTTGATGGAAAGTAACCTTGTACCCACAATTTGGACTATGAGGAGATGACTCTTTTTTCTCTGATATGTGTGAAGTAGTTGAACTTGGAAAATTGTTGCCTTTAACTAAAAGTTATTAACATGAATGATTTGAGTTATAAGCCATGCATTGGTTTCCCTCCTTCTAGTGCCAAAATGTTGATGGTGTTAGAAGTCACCAACACAAGGGGGTCTCCCTGGTATGAATTCCTAACTAGACCTCACATAGTTTGGAATAGGAGCCCCATCCAGGAAATAGGTCAGGTTTTCATTACAATAATCTTAAATATGTGCCTTGGCTGCAACTTACAACATAAGATAGAATATATATACTTTTGAGATAAGAAAGTAAGTGAGCTTTGTGAAACAAACAATTGCGATGTGTACAAAGTACTTTCATAGATGGGAATAGAAAGAGTGATACTTTAGGAGAAAAGTGATAGTACTATCCTAATAAATACACACTCACATATATAAGAAGAATCGTCGTTGGCCCATAATTGGTAGCAGGTGGATGTACATGGGAACCGATGCCTTTTGGAACTCAAAGGATTCTAAACCATGATGCTTCAAGGGAAGGAAGTTTACTAGGTCATTTATCTTGGTTAATCCTCGACAACATGCACCTTTACTAGGGGAGAACAACTGTGGGAGGGATTACATTTTTACTTTCACCATCAAGCAGAGGAAATGGTTGGCCCGATGGATTGTGTTGATCTAGAGCCCGAGCCAGAAAACATCCTATCTGTTTGGGTTTTAGAGCCAACTAAAAAAAATTTAGACAAGGTAAAAATTCTAGCTATATCCTTATTTGGAGAAACGCGATCAATCATGTTAGATTGGAACTCTGGAAGTGGTTTAGCATTCTTGGAGGAAGGAAAACCCATCTCTTCACCTGTGGAATTTTGGGTTTCTAACATCAGTACTTAGGAAGGTCAGGCGACAACAGCGGAATCATCGGATCTAATCATATGCGTGTCGATAGAGCTCATGGTAAGTCCTAAAAGTCCCTCGATTTTTCTAGAATTTGTCAATTTTTCAGGAGGCATAGAAGATATAGTCAAAAGTAGTGGCCTATGAGGGGACGAGGGACTCATGTCCTGCCTGGTTAAGGATCCTCAATCAAGTGAGCTAGGCTTGCCCCAAAGGTTGAAAAAAACCCTCACACGCAAATTAGCTCTGAGATAGAGGAAGAATGAGACACACAAACCCCATAAATTTCATAGCCTTGTTGGTGCAACAAAGGAGGGTTTTGTCCCAAAACATTGGGCGCTGAATGAAGGAGAAGCTCACAATTTTTCTGTGAACCTTTGAAGGAGAAAATTCGTTGTCCCTAATCAAATTTTCATTGTTTCAAGCATGAAGAGGTTTTGGGTCTCGGCCCTCTGGGGGTGAGGGCGAGGACTCTGAATTTTAGCCCAGAAGTGGAGGGGCAGTATATAGATCTTGGGGAGTTCTTCTTTCAGAATGTGTCAGCGGAGGATCGATTAGGCTTGAATATTGAGGAAGCGACCCATGCTCAGGAAGGGAAGTCTAACTCAGTATCAGATGAGAATGGCCAGACCACTGTCTCGAAGAGAAAGAAGGGGAGAGTAATTAAGAAAAAAGCGAAATTCCCAAATCTTGTTCTTAGGGTCGACATATAGAGTGATAAGGCTATCGAAGCCTCTGAATTAATTCTGGTTGGAAGAGCAAAGGGAAGGCATTATTCGACAAAGTATATATTTGAATGGATTGTTAAGGCATGGTGTGGGGCTCTGGATACACAGTTAGAATTGATAAAATTGGCAAGGGGATGGTTCATGGTTAGATTCAACAAGGGTGAGACTCTAGAATGGGTGTTGGAGTGCAACTAGTGCTTCGGGATATCACTAATCCTATTCAAGAAATGGACTCCCCTTTTTGATCCACAGAGATAAAAATTAGAGGAGATACTTGTTTGGGTTCGGCTTCTAGCTTTGCCCCCACAACTATAGACGGAGGACGTTTTTAAGGACATATGTAACAAATTGGGAACTTTTCTTGAAGCTGATATGTATTTTTTGGAGAAAAAGAGTAGGAATGTGGCCTAAATTTTGGTAAGACTAGATCCAAGAGAGGGTTTGGCCAAAAAAAATTAGCTTCAGCTTTAGGGATATTCGTAATCCCAACTTATCAACTACGAGAAACCGCCTTTATGATGCCATTATTGCCATAAACATGCGCATCTAGCATGTGATTGTCCCCTGGGCCTTTGAAGAAGAAGAAGATGACAAAGGGGTGAGCCAGGGTATTAAGCATAAGCATATGCTAAAGAGGATGTTAATTTACAGGAGGTGGAGATTTGGGAACAATAGGATGGTGATCTGGAACCTATGGAGGTCCAATAAGAAAATATTGTGAGGCCTAGGATCTAAATTATGCTAGAGTCCGATCAACATTGAGAGGGTCGGGATGAAGTTGAATTCATCGGACCTTCTTCCCAGTTGGCAGGTATTTTTTTCTCATTCCCTCTCCTCGTTATCTGATTATTTTCACTTGTTATTACATGTTCTCCCTAGGCCTAGTCCCTCCTGACCATTCCAGTCTGAAGCGTCTAGTAGTTTTAGCTTATCTTTCACTCTGGAGAGTATCATCACCTCTATTCTAGCTCTTAATTTGTCTTTGCCTTCCCCATCCGACCCTAAGTGTTTTACCCTCCCTTCTCCATCCTCGTGGATTGCTCATTACAACTCGTGTCGTTGGGACAAGAGGGACTTCTCTTTAGCTACTGTAGGCGGGTTGGGGGGTTTTTGAGAGCCTTCAATGCCCCGTAAGACTCGAGGTAGTAAATAAAACTTATCTAAGGCACAACCAAAAGAAAAAACTAGATATAGTCGATGGAAAAAAATTATCCCTCAAAGGGGAACTTAGAGAAGTGCAACCCCCTATGGTGGCTACCAAATTATTGTTTTGTCCTTTAATTGCAGAGGGTTTTCTAGCACCCCTAAGAAACCAGCTTTAAAAGAATTATTTAAAAACTACATTCTTGAGGTTATCATGCTTTAAGAAACCCTTGGGAATGGAGATATTTTGATGACTTCTCTTTGTAAATTTTTTTCATGCAGGTCTTTTGCACCAACCAATGTAAAGGGAAGATCTCGGGGCCTAACCCTAGGCTTTAGAGATAGTAGTATTAAGATGTTAAATTCCTAGGGATCAGATTTGGGTTTGGGGGTTGATATTTTTTCTTCATAATTGTGCACAGAGCTCTCCCTCCTCAACATCTAGGGTTCATGTGAGGATAGGGCCTCTTTCTGGAATGCCCTATTCTCTAAATATTCCATGAAATCCTCCAATTTGGTGGGGGGCGGAGGGGGGAGATTTCAAATTTTCATTGGGAATGTTTGAGACATGGGGACATTTGGATCAAGCAGATCCCCTAGCTGATTTCTTTGTGAACAAACTCATGATGAGAAATCTTATTGATGTAAATATGATCAAATCCAGACCTACTTGGAGAAAGAGGCGCTCAGGTGAAGCAAGGGTGGCTCAGAGATTGGATTGATTTTTTATGAAGGAGGAAATTGTCAATCAAATTCCCTCTTTTAGGTAGTGGGTTGGATCAGGAGGTGATTTAGACCACTTTCATATCATCCTAGAGTTGAAAAGGATGAATAGGAAGCTCGGTTCACCCTTTAAATTTAATCCTTCCTAGTTCAAAGATATTAGCTATAAAATTTTAGTCAAAGCCACTTGAAGGCCTCTTGACCATGGGCAGGGTTCTTCTTTAGCTCAGATATTTATGGAGAATATTAAAAGAATGAAACGTGCAACAATCATTTGGGAAAAAGAAAAAATATTAGGGAAGAAGTTGAGTTAAAACGTATTGATGAAGCACTTGAATCCATGGAAATCCTAGAGGGGGATGGATACGAGACAGTGGAGAAAAAGGAGAGGATAAAACAGCTGGAAACCTCAAAATGAAAGATTCTTAATGACATAGAAGGATAGTGAAGGCTCAAAAGTAGAGCTATTTGGCTAGCTGTTGGGGACAAAAATTCTAAGTTCTTTCAAAAGTATGACAAGGGTAGAAAAAATATTAACACTACTTTGGAAATGAAACAGCCAGATGAGGGAACAACAAAATATTTTGATGAGTTGGTGACTTTGGGAAGAAATCAATTTAATAGCTTGTTTAGAGCTCCAGAAGAAGCTACAATTGCAGAGGTCATATGGGTGGCTCAATTGTTCCCTAGATACACAGAGGAGGAAGAGAATGATATGCTCATGGTTCCTGTTTCAAAAGGTGAAGTTAAAGGGGTAATTAAATCAATGCAGAAAGACAAGAGTCTTGGACCTAATGGATGGATGGTTGAATTATTTCAACACTTCTTTGAGCTTATAAGGGAAGAGGTTAGTGGGGTGGTGGAGGAATCTAGGCTCAAAGGATATGTTTATGAACCTTTCAACTTTGTCTTTCTGGATTCAATCCCTAAAACAAATGATCCTACAAATTTTGAGGACTTGAGGCCCATCTCACTCTGTAACTTTCTTTATAAAATTATTTCCAAAATCATTGATATATGACTGAAAAATAATTATTTCTAGAAATGTTTCTAAGGAACAATTTGGTTTTCTTGATGAAAGACATATCCGTGAATCCATATGGGTTTCTCAGGAATCTATGCATAGCATCAAGAGGAGCAAAAGAAAAGGTCTAATAGTTAAAATTGATCTCTCAAAGGCCTATGACAAAATTAGCTAGTTATATATGTTCCTCTTTCTTACTCATTTGGGCTTCAATATTGGCTTCATCAACTGGGTCATGGGATGCATATCAAATGTGAGTTTTGTTGTCCTTATCAATGGTGTTACATCCCCCTCTTTCCACAGTCAGAGAGGCCTCAGACAAGGGTCACCTCTGTCCCCACTAATTTTCTTACTTGCAGAAGAAGGATTAATTCAATTGATTCTTGCCGCTAAAAGAAGATGAGAAGTTAAAGGAATTGAAGTAGAAACAAATTTGTATATCACCCATCTCCTGTTTGTTGACGACATCCTTCTATTTAGTGACAGATCTAGAGGAGATATACAGTAGCTGAAATATTCTCTTGATCAATTTATTAAAGCCACCAAGATGTGTATCAATGCTCAGAAATCCACTATAGTTCATGAAGGCCTCTCAATGGCCGAGGTCAGTAGAGTACTCTTGGTTCTCCCTTTTGAAGAAAAACCTATGATGGATAGTTTAAAATATTATGGGTTCCATCTCAAGCTAGATTCCTACAGAAATCATGACTGGAAATGGTTGCTAGAAAAAATTGTAAAATGTATTAAACATTGGAGCTTCAAGTGGATTTCAAGAGTTGGTAGACTAGTATTAATCAAATCGATTCTAGTTGCTATTCTATTTTACTAGATATCTCTCACTTGGGTACTAAAAGGCATTCTCTCCCAGATTAGGAAATTGTGTGGTTGGCTTTTATGGGTTTGTTCGATGGAGGATGCAGTCTTTCCATGGATAGCATGGGACAAAATAGCCCTCCCAAAGGCATGGGGTGGTTTGGAATAAAGAAACTTCCATCTTTTGCATCTTCTCTGGCAGAAAAATTTGGGTGGTGTTTATTATCAATGGATAATTTGTGGACCGCAGTGGTGAAAATGAAATATATTGACCCGATTCCTATCAATGAGTGGATGTGTAGGATCGTTAAGAAAACCTTAAATTCATAAACAATATGGAAGGCCACCATAGATTATGAGTGGATGGGACTAGTTAGTGTATATTATGCAAAAATTCAGAAGAATCGATTTTCATTTGTTCTTAAGTTGTCCTTTCATTATCAAAATTTGGGAGGCCACATTGAGTTCACTAGGGATTAGACTTATCTAGAATGGGATAAGTATTTTTGAAGCTTGGAAAAATTGGTGGAACTCAACACATGATGAAAAATTGAGAAGCATTCCTTTGATCATCACATGGGCCATTTGGTTGGCAAGAAACAAATGCTTTTTCATTAGAACCCTTTGTCACCTTCACCTATTACAGCAAAGTGTACCTCTATTTTTTCTTTAATACCCCTACCTTCTCCAATTCAAACTCCTCAGATCATCAGAGAAGAAAAAATCAATCCATATATCCCTTGGGATTATTTCAATGGAGCCTCTGATGCTTAGAACATATGTGGTGCAAGGTTGGTAATACACATTAATGAACACAAACTATTAAAATCTTCAGTTGGACTTGGTTCGGGATCAAAAAACTTCACAAAACTCCAATCATTGAAATATTTATTGTGATGGAATCAATAAATTGGGATTGCTTTAGTTCAAATTTTCGGTGACTTATTAAATGTTATAAAATGGTTTAATGAAGTTCAGAGATGTCAAAATCACATATTGATTCCACTCATAGAAGAAATATTACAACTTAAAATGGTTTTTGATTATATATATGTTTTCCACATATATATGGATCAGAAGGTAGAGGCAGACCTACTTTCTAAGGAGGGTGTGCAACAGGTTTTGGGCAATTGGCGCATAATAGAATTGGAGGGGAGGATATGTGTGTTGGATCAACAACCTTACAATAGATGATCCATGCATATTTCCATTGAGTTATGACAATTACATTTTACTTTTATATTTTTTGATGCTTTATATCAGCTCGACTGGTTTTTGATATTTTGACACCATTGGTACTTTTAATTATCCGTGGATATACTCGCTACAATTTTTCTTAAAAAAACAATTTTTTATGTAAGGGTCATTTTCTGTAGTAATGGGGAGGCCCAAATATGGACTTATGGTTTTTTTTCTTGTGGATGATGAGTACCACTTATGCTTTTTTGCTTCTACTCAGTATCATTGTGTTTTTTCTGCTTCATTGTGGACTCACAGTTTTCAGGAATGCTTAAGGCATCTACAATTGTAAATTTTTATTGGCTTAATAAAAAATTTGATTTTTCTCCGAAAAAAATATGAAGAATCATTGATTAATTTGAAAAATATTTTACAAAGTAACAATGATCATGAAAGAAAATAAGGATGCACTATTCAATTAAGATGTATACCGAAGCCAACAAAATATTTCATTTTCTTTAGTAAATATGAAAACAAACATACATTGAAAATATGAAAGAATAGTCATACAACATTCACGATACATGCATTAAAGTACGCCCCGCTTTGAGAGCTTCAAATTATTAAGTGAAATTTCCAAGATGGACAATTACAATGTTTCATCACTAGGCCCAATAGTGGAACATGAAGACACCACTTGCTCCTCAAAAGAGTGATCTCTCCTATGCCTAGCTTGAGAAGCCAAGGTGAAACTTCATTTTCTTGATGTATGAGTGTTTATTTATAAAAAATGAGGTGACCCTCCATTTCCCATGTGTCCCTTGACCTCCCTCATGACTCTTGAGCTCCCACATGAATTTTGATCTCCTACATGACTCTTCGACTTCCTAGTGACTCTTCACATTCCATGTGTGACCCTTGGGCTCCCATATATTTTACATTTTCTAAATTTTGGAAATTACAAAATTACATTTCACCAAAATTGTGGTGAGAATACATGCATAATAATAATCTTGAATTCACACTTTGAGAAGCTATATTTTGGTGACTCTGACATGATACTTCATTGCAATGTGTCGATTCTAGGTTCTTTTCTTTGTTGTTGTGTCTTTAACTCTTCATGATAGATATGGAATGTGTTCCATCTTCACTCTCATAAGGATCTGGATATAGTATTAGAGCCTTCCAATTCATCTTGGGTTTCCATCTACTTATCATAGTTCATAATTCCTTTATCTCTTACATTATGTTATCTTTGTGTCTCATCTCCACAAGTTTCCTTTTGCAGCCCCACTGTGATGACCTCCTTGAACATCATTTTCCATGTTAAGATGAGAGTACTTGAAACTGAAGTTAACTCATGGAAAGATAGTATAAGTGATGCAGGATTAGCCAACACTCCTAGTCAAAAGGAGGAATCCAAAGCGAAGAAGGAGGAGGATGTGGACCATCGAGAAAACAGGGACAAATTCTGTTATAAGAGGAGATAGTTTGATGGAAACGATAAGTCTCTAGAAGACTTCATTAAATGTATCTGCCATGTATGCAATTAGTTGAGAGTTTTGAGGAAATGATGTGATCAGATCCGTCACAGTGATCCAATCCAATGTTTCCATATAAATCTATGTGTGATGAACCTGCGCGTTCAATAGGGGATATAGAGAAATAGTTAAAAACTGTGAAATCAGAGATAGTTGCGATGTAGTCGAGTGGGAGACTGTTCTAAGGATGAAATGCCTAAGATGTAATCGTAATGTGTATATAATAGATATGTGTTCTGGGTCTGCGTCTTATGTCTCTTTTCAATTTTGTTATGTATATATGTGTTGATGGCTTAAATCCCAAATTGTGAGTGCGTTGATCGACCATCAATCACGGTAGGATCGATGGTGATCCAATGAAATATTGTTATATGTGGAGTCGTGGTGTGAATGTAGGTGTGTCATAGGAACTGGCTTTAAAGCGTAAATTCCATCAAAACGTCGATATCAAGCCAAGGAAGAATAGTGAAGAGATGAAGTATCGACAAACCAGGGCCGTTGGATCTTATAGATCAATGGCTAGGATTTTATCGCATCAGTGGAGCCCTTAGGGTGTTATCGGAACCGACCATCATCGCAGAGCGATCAATGATAAAGTGATGGATCTTGGACCGTCGGATTCGGAGTCCAGATTGATGGCACAAATGCGATTTGTGATTGCATATCGGAGAGGTAAGGGACAAGTGATAATGGAATAGCAAGGGTAGATACACCAACAATGATCATGCGTTGATCGACGATCAGAGTTGTCAGTAGTCGGGGGTTGGCATCGGATCAGTGTTGAGGAAAGTAGAAGAGTAGACTCGATAATCCTTATAGATGCGAGTGTATGTTTTTGAAGTCCGACATATATGTTCGAAGTGGGATTTACATGGTTTTCCCGTGTATTTTCCGATATTCCAATAGTTGAACGGTTCAATGTAAGTCCACAGTTTATGATTTTAAGGCTTAAGGGCTTATATCAATGCTTCTGATAAGGCTTGTGGGCCATAACCCATAGGCCTCAGGATCGATTTTTTTTAAGGAAAAGGAATTTTGATTAACCCCAAAGTCTCTTTCCATCAATAAGTTCCAAAATAACCTATTCTACCTTGTTTTCTCATACAAGATATTGACTATGATGGGACAGTGCGCAAGGACTGAGAAAGAGGCCTTCTTGGACATAGAGTGTAGGTTAAGGAGGCAATAGGTGGAGGTATGGACACTGGAAGACACTATGCAAGTGAAAGGGATAGAGGGACAAGTCTGGGTGCAGAGCACATGTCCTGGAGGTAGTGGTTAAAGGCTTGAGGCCTAAGGATATGTAGTGCACAATGAATGAGAGGGAGGCTCTAGGTTGAGTACAGGTCACAACTACAAGGGCCAAGGGATGACCCTATTGTCCACTGAGAGTGTATTGAGTGTGAAATGCACTACACAAGGTAGGGCTGATTAAGGATTGGTGTAGAGGAAAAGTTTAAGAGGTAGGATTTGGATGATTGTGAGAAAGAGATGCACAATGTGTTTGTGAAGAGATTTTTCCTCAAGATGGGCATAGGGTGTAGGCTCAGAAGACAAGAATCTCACAATTGGGGCTTGGAGGTATGCAACGTGCTCATCACTTGGATGAAATTTAAATGTTCTTGTAGCTTGTGCATGATGTGAGGACAAGGAAGAACCCAAAATTGATTAAGCGTGTGATCAATAGGATGGAAGAGAGAGGGTAAAAGAATACAAACAGGTCCTAAATATGATCACACACACACACACAATCAAACACATGAAAATAATATTCACAATATGCAAACCAACGTGTGTACATTCAAATGAAAACAAAATGACACTAATTTACATGTGTGATAGTTAGGGTGAAATTCTTTACGAATAAGCATCGATTGTAATTAGAAAGTGTGCTATGCCATGGGAGCAGGGAAAATTTTAGGGGCTAATATTTGTAGATTGGCTAATATTCCATGTTTTTTTCCAAAAAAAAGATTCGACAATTCCCATTTTTTCCTAAAAATGATTCGCCCAAATTTTATAGGAAAAAAATATTTTACCTTAAAAATCGCCAAAATTTTATAGAGACTATGTAAAATTGTTATAAGTTTGAATATTTTTACTAAAACATCACCAAGAATTTTATAGTTTACATATTATGGATTAGTAAGATTCGCCAAGGTTTCTAATCTTTAAGATAAATTTCCATCCTTAAAATTTTCCTTGTAGGGGAGTGTGTCCAGTGCATGCTCTTGTGATAGATAGGATCAACGAATGTAAGAGAGTGCATTAGATATTCCTCTTGAAGGTTCCCCAGAGCTACCTTTAATAAAATATGACACTTTTAGCTTCTTTGGAAAGGAAATTGAACAATTACAAAAACTAAAATAACAAGCATGGAACAACTTTGTTGACTTGAGACAACAGGTTGATCCAAGAGGATCCCTAATGGCCCAAAAATAAGAGTCTTTGAAACTCATTGAAACCAAGAGAAAATTGAAGATCTCGTCAAAAGGAATCCAACGATGCAAATGACATCTTAATCTGAGTTCATATGTGAAAGTTACGCCTAGTCAAAGTTCCAATCAAACTTGGAAAAAAGGACAGATTTAGTTATCACTAGATAAATTTGGAGCATCACCAATTTGATAGTCCAACCGAAAGAATAGTCAAATTTCGCAGAGGTCTGATAAATTTAGTGATCATTTTAACTATGGTTAAATTTTGTATAACTTCCAAATATGGAAATATCCACTCAGTTTAGAGGCAGTTGAGAGGCTAAATGACATGGAGCCATGCGGCCCAATCTAATGGCACCATGTGGCACCCAATGGGCAAACAGTTGGGCTCTGATCAACCCGTTTTAGTGGATAAATTTGGTGGCTATGAAATTTAAAATATATATATATATATATATATATATATATATATATATATATATATATATTTATATATATAATAATATATATATAGATATATATATATATATATACAGTTGTCATGTTACCAAACTTGGTGGACCCACCAAAACCAACCAAATTCATGGTTTAAATTAAACGACAAAAGTTATATATGGAATTTCCGATTAATGTTTCGACGGATGGTATTTATGGGTGGTTTTCAAACAGTATAACTAATGGTCATATGTTATATTTGACCAATGAATATCAGCGTTTAAATAATTATTGAACATACGATTTATTTTGTAATATAAAATAGGGTCTGACAGGTTTGAACCCATGACCACGAGGACCCAATAAGTTTAATATGTTGCATGCTAGGAAACTACCCACCAGACAGGTATTTGGAATGATTGTCAACGCGACAATATCCAATGAACCTCATTTCATTCGACCAGATAGTGGAGGCCCATGGAGCCGTGAGCATGGAGTGGGTCAAAATGTAGGGGTCCAAGGAACCATGACAAAGCGAGAACCTTGATAGGCAGAACCCTACAATGGGAACCTTCCGCAGGTGTGTTTTTTGAGAAAGAATCTTCTCAATGAATATTCTCTAGAATATTCCCATAAGGAACCTACTGTGGAATCCAAATATTCTCTTGAGGGTCCAGAGATGACGGTGGTGGAATATAGTTGAGTTTATACTCATTTTACTCACAAGGGTTTTACTAGTGCAATCAAATTGTAGCAGATATCAAGGCTCATGGTGGATGCCTACATGTTTCATTAATTTTTTAGCATGAAGTTAGAGAAAACAATGCATCTTTTAGAGTCTATTCATGTTTATAGTCAAAAGTATTAGAAGGATAAGACAAGAATGTTAGTGTTGTGATTATTTTGTTTTGAGTAGTGGTTTTTCGGGTCACTCCTAGGATTGGAGGCATAATAATGTATTTTGTCCATGTACTCATTTTAATTTTTGGTGAGATGAATGAAGAGGCCTCCCTACTATTGAGGCAGGGCCCAGAGACATAGTCCACACTCGACGAAATCCGTTAGCAGACATTGTGTGCATTGTCTTTGTGGTCTCCTTTATGTTGCTTCTTCTTTAGGTGTTTGCATATACAATTTTTACACGCTATTTCATGTAATTTTGAAAACATCATAAAAGAAAAGATCTTGGATCATGTTTGGTATCAGAGCATACTGTATCATGTAAGTATCAGAGTGGTATTCTTGTTGATGTAAATTGTGAGTGTGGGTGATAACGAGGGCCAAACTCAAATAGGGTGAAGGAAAAGTTAATTTTTTGACCTAGATATTGGATGTGCAACACAAAGAACGAAAAAGGAAGATGATGATGCCCATACCAAGAATGAAAATATTTATGTAAAAATTTGTACAACATGGAAAATAAGGTATATAAATTGTTTTCATATTATGAGAAGAGAGTGGAAAAAAGGGAAAAGAAGAGGAAAGAGAAAGAAGAGGATGATGCTTTGGTAAATCAAGGAAATGGAGGATAACCTCCCAAATCTCCATATCCATCTACAAGTGAATTTTGTTCTTCTTCATCTTCTTCTCATCATCATTAGAGAATTCAAGTAGAGAATGTTGAATTGAGGAGATTTCTACAAGAAGTAGAAGAGGATAAGCATAGATTACAACTTCAGTTACAAGTTACAGAATAGGCCTTGGTAAAGTTGCAGTCTATTGGAGGCTTAGTGATGTCATCCTCACCCACTCCAGAGTTGGAAAATGAGTCTAAGGGTACATCACACAATTCCATTGATTTTGATTGTATTTCATATCCAAAGGGAGGTAAGAATTTAAAAGGAAGAGCTAAGGCAAGCTCTCTTTGACAAATCCACACCAAAGGCAACCATTCAAGGAATGATATTTCACCTAGGAAGGAGATGCGAAAGAAGGTTAAGAAATTCTAGAGGAATAAAAACCATTTCAGCCATTAGAACAAGAGTGGACATCAGAAATCCACATGTTGGAAGCTTCATCTAGAGCTACTCCCAAAGAAGGACCAAGAGCATATGAAAGCACCTGTGAAGGAACCAAACAATGAAGCAATTCAGAAAAGAAGCCAAATAAGGGAAGAAATACCATTAGCTTCGTTAAGTAAGATATGGGTAACCTTTTCAAGTAGTTGAGCATGACCACCATTGTAAATCATTATAACAACCCTGGTGAAAATTCCATGTAATAAAAGTAAAAAACAATAACCATTGTTGATGAGACACTTATTCCAAGCTAAATGTTGGACAAGACATCCTAGGGGTGTTCATTTGGTTGTGTATGGCTAAGGAAATTAGCAAATGCGATGGATAAAGCTTTGGAAGGAAAAATGGAATTTTTTGGCATAATTATTTATGAAAATAATGGAAATTAGGAGAAAAGGGAGGTGAAAGGTCACATGTTGCATGTGAGGAGGAAAGTGAAGAAAAATAATATAAAATGAAGAAAATAGACGCCTCATTCATAAAAAGGATTATGAGGATCAGTTGGTAAGCTTTTGTCAGTTGAGTTTTGGATCTCTCTCATTATTCTCTCTCTCTCTCTCACTCTTGGACACTTTGAGTTTCTTAGAGCACTTTGGAATTGGAGAATAAAGGAAAATATGGAAAGAGGAAGCAAAGATCAAGTAGGGAAAGGAAGGATCAAGCAGTTACATCAAGCTTCATTGCAGGTATAGATTTTCATGTGTATTTTCCTTGCTAGATTTGGCATGCATGGGATTGCATGTGTTTCTTTTCTACCATGGCATGGGTTTTGTCAGGTGTGACAATATTTTCATCCTAGCCTTGGCATTTCCTAATAGCTTTGATGAGATGGGTTCTCTCATATGGTTTATGTGGGATGGCTAGATTGGATTTGAAGCTAAGTGGGGTGGATATCTAAATTGACAAACATAGGGTTTGAGTGGTCCTTGACCCATAATGAGTATCACGAAGCCACTAACCTAGTAACCCTTGAACCGGACTGTGGGTTGCGGTAAGTCTATATTTTGTGCTTCGGTGATTCTAGGAATTATTGTCGGTGAATGGCGAGATATATGACAAGAGATTGATTTTCTCTCCGTTGGGCCTAGTGGTATTGGGACGGGATTCATGGTAAAGCCTGGAGAGTATGTCTCGGTGTAGGGCCTAGTGATCCATGGATCAGACTGTGGATGCACGGTAAATCCTAAGAGACTAGGAGGCACTCAAATTCCTCACGGTGTAGGTGGAGAACTCTGGTGGCATGCATGTTGATTGGTGTTTTTGATCTATTCTATGAATCTGATCTGGGTCCGAGTGTGACAAAGGACCCTTCCAATACCTTTTACTTCTGTGATGTGTTAGATTGCATTTTAGAAAGAACATAAATGAATACATTTGCATGTTGTAAAGAAGAGGAACATGACATTCATCAACACATGAAATCATAAGCCGTTGATAATGGATTTCATTGAGGAGGGACTACGTCTCCGGGCCCCAATGTCAAGATGGTGTAGGCCATTGCATTAAGTTCTGTCAATAGTGATGATGTACATAAGAGGTGATATCGCTATCATACAACGAAAATGCCCTCATTCAGGAGTGGCTGCAATAGATGTTCTGCTACAGGAACTCTTAGTAAAAAAGGACTCCTATCAATATCACACAAACTCGTGCATGATGAGCATCTCGCCAACATGGCATAAAAGGGATCTCAATGCAAACATACATGATGACAACATGAGTATCCCATAAACATAACGACAAAGGGATCTCAAATTAAACATGACGAATCATGGCAACAAGTACATCCTGCAAATGATTGTGCATCACATCAAGTAGGAATCATGAGAAAAGTAAGAAAATAAGATCCCACATCAAACATCAAGCAGGGATCTGTATAGCACAATGCATCTCATAGCAAAAAGAAGTACATGAACACTACATATACCTCACATCTCGGGACCATCTGAAGAAGAGGATGTCAAACTGCTGAAGCTAGTCATACCATCAATCTCGCTACGTCGAATCTCATGGAATGACTACTCCCACATTTGAATGTTGACACCTGCACTCCACTTTTAAAAGTGGTCGAAAAATGAAATGAGAAAATGGAAGATCTAAATACACCATCATATTTGTAGCATAAAATAGTGCAAAATCAACTATCAATTTTCTGAATTATGATAAAATAAAAATTTGAGGCTCAAGGAATCTTTTAGATTCCCCCTAAATTCCTCAAAGATTCCCTCCTCCAGGTCCTCTGCAAATCTGCTGCTCAAATTGAAATTCTGACTATGCCATCGGGTTTGTGTCACTGAGAGGTGTAAGATAGACATAAAATTTGTCCAATTTGGACACTGCAAAATTTTCACACTCCTGAGAATTTTTGCCCAATCATGGTTCCACCTACAATAAATTAATTAAAAAAATATTATGTCTCGATTTCCATGCCTACTCCTGGTTCCTCCATGCTTGGGCTCATTGACAAATGATGAGTTTATATAAGCTTTTGGTGGCGGATTAAACAACAAATACCATTTAGGCGGATTGGTATGAGTTCGAAATTAGTTGAGGAGGGGTCGGGTGGTCAATCCCCGCCCCTCTCATTTTAACACATTACTGTTTTTTTTTAACAACCACATATTGTCATTTATTGGGGGTTGGGTCCAACAACCACATATTGTCATTTATTGGGGGTTGGGTCCAACAACCACATATTGTCATTTATTGGGGGTTGGGTCCACATTGGGTAGCCCACCCCATAACTCCTGCAACAAAGAATGGGTGCATTAATATTTTGGTGGCACGTTGTGTTAATGTTTTTAGGTTAGTTGGTTTAATGTGGGACTGTCGCATGGACGGGGCCAGTGGACCCGACCATGGGTTGAAATCCCACTGGTCTCGTACCATATATGTATGTAATATGGTGGGTTGTTGGGGGGTTGGGAAGGGAGGTGGCGGGGGTCATGGCCTGCCACAACATATTTTTTTATTTTATTTTATAATAATAAGGCCATTTTTTCAAATTTGTCTAACATAAGGGTTATTAGAAAAATTAAAGAGGTAGCAATTTTTCCCGCTTTTGGGAGCTAGGTTTCATGCCTCGGCGTTGATCAAATTTTAGGACACTTAAACTTCGCCCACAGTCCAACTTTGAGTATAACTTTGACTGGGTCATTCTCCCTTATACGAGCTCGGATTGATGAACCGTTTGCACCACTGAGATCAGGATGACGCGATCTATGCTCTGGTCCTAGTTCGAAGTCAATCTGGTCACTTTGATTTTCGGGCTTTCATAAGCCCTCTTTGTCCTTTGTGTGTCTCTGGAGCCACTTGGATCAATCCTCCCCACTGAGGAGCTTTTGGTCCTCCAAAAGCATGAAAAAAAATCCACAACTTTTATGTACCTTGTCTGCATCACAAGCCTCCTAAAAGGTGTCACTTCCATCTTCTTCACCTTTGTTCTTCGGAGCCTTAAGCGATGAGTCGACACTTGCAACCTCTGCAACCTGTAGTACATTGTTTTTACAAATTACATGCTTTACTTTCATGACCAACTAATGACCCAAGCATCCCATACTTTCCACGAGTTTATAACACATACTCAGTGGTCAAGTTTACATCGAAATGGACACAATAACCCAGCTATGAAAGCAAGGCCAACATATCATTGTTGCTTCAACAAGTGATGGAAAACACATCATCTCTGCAACACATGATTTACAATAATAATGCCAAACACTAATTTTGTTTTGACAAGTGATGGAAACACGACATCACTTTCATAGTTTATCATGCAACTCAAAATAAGACCAGACATCATTGTTGCTTAATAAATGATGGAAGCACGTCATCACTTTTACATTTTAAAATGTAACAAATGATTTACAAAAGCACGACCATGACAAGCTAACATATATAGAAACCATTTTTCACTTATCAAGGTGAATGGATCATCCCCCTGGGTGTTTTTGATTGTCGAACAATCGTTTCACCTGGTTCATGCACCGTTGCTTTGTCTTTAAGGCATTGCTCTGGATGGAGCCTCGAACAGGTGTCTCTTTGATGGCCACTTCTGTTGCAATGACTGCAATATATCTTCTTCCTCTAGATCTTCTTATCCTATTTCTTTACCTGTTGTTGAGAGGGTCTTTCACGCCTCATCCTTTTGTGTGTTGCCAGTCTTTTTGAACACTTAGAAAATGTATGGTTATGTAATCCACAAAAGGTACATGTTTTTTGATGCCATGTTTTATGTTCATCTTTAAAAACATGATTATAATCGAAATGAACATTTGAATGTCAAGACTGGTTATACCTTTCCTTGCTATCTTTGATGTAAGTATGGCAATGAGAGCTTGCCTCAGCTCTTTCCTTGCAATGGGCATTACCATGGGATGATGGGGGTGTGTTCCCATCATTCTCTTTCCTTGACGATTTCGATGATGTCTCTGAAGAATCTGACACCTTCGAGCATTCTCCCTTGATGTATCTCAAGCCTTCAAATTGAGGTCTCTGCACAACCTCCAATGGTTGAGTTATGCCTTTGTTATTAACACCAAGTTCCTTTTCCTCCTCTTTCCTTGTCCTAGTAAGGAGCCTCATGTTTGTCCCTGTAATTGGGATCTCCAAATCTCCAACAGAAATCATACTATGTGAAGACGAAACCGAAAAGAAATCAACATCTTTTACCTCCTCTGTCGATTTGGAAAGAACTGATGAGGGCTTCTCATCATATGTTGTTGGTGGTTCATTAGCTGCCTCGGCGCATTCCCCAACTTCCTTTTTGACATACCCAGGTCCTATTCGACATGGTAATTCTTCTACTTTGATGGGGTTGACAATACCTTGGCCATTAATTCCCAAGCCTTTTCCTTCATACCCCATTTTCCTCAACAATTTGGAGCCCATTCTTGTGGTATGATTTTCAAAAACAATTAAATCATCATCAGGAAACATACATGAATTCGAAGAACTACTTTTTACCTCACATGGGTCAGGCTGCAGCTTTTCCAAGGCCTCGTCCAAAGCTTGTAGCTGTCATAGCAAACTATGTTTCTCCTCTTTCTCTTCACGTAGAAGTATTTTCAATTCAACGTTATTTATTTAAATATTATAGTTGTTGTGCTTCAGTTCTTCCAAGGCCTCTTTCGTGGCTCACAACTAAAGCTACAATCAATCCTTTTCCTTTGTATCTCTTTGTAAAGTTTCATACATTATTTCCACCCTTTTGGAAATTTTGAGCATGGTCTCGTACATTGCTTTTTCATCCTCTGTTGCTGCATGTTCCATTGTTCATGCTTGCAATTCACATTTACGCAAAGACCGCTCTGATACCACTTGATCTAGGTCTGAGTGTGTCTTTGGAGCCACCTAGATCATAGTCCCACATTCATGCTTGGAATATGGCACAAGGGTGACTGGTTGAAGAGAGACTTGGCTCAGCCAATCTATGGTATGGTGGAACGTGGTGGCCCCATCTTCGGTTGGTTCATTGCATTCATTAATGAGAAACTCATTCCCTTGATTTTCATGTGTAAATGTATTGATGTATATGTGGATTTTGATGGTTGATATGTTTATGGTATTTTTGTTCCTACTATGCTAGTTATATGTATATTTTATGTCAGCAACTATGTATGGCTCTCAGCATGTTTTTACTTGGAAATGAATGGATAGTGTATTTATGGCATACTAGATGATAATGCAACAAATGACATGAGGGAAAAATGATTCATAGCAATTCTCAGATAAGTATGAGATCCTAAGACTTAATTTTGTTGTTTACACCTATAGGTTACATGTTGATGATATGTTTGATGAAATGCTTGGCATGGCTAGTAGGAGTATGGTTATAGTATTTTTTAGTTTATTGCTTTTGCATCATTGTTTCCATGTATTTTTACTGATTCTAAACTATCACTCCATTATGGGTAGTGGCCTAGTCTCTAGGCTTGAAAAAGTGGCTTAAACACTAGAGTTGTTAGCACAGAACTGGTAATTTTGGTCCTTGGTCGCTGGCAAACAAGCCTGTGAGAACGACTTTAGATTGCTGATCACTCCCTTGCCCATAATATGAGAGCGAATATGGCCTAAGAGATCTGGAACAATAGTGGGGCCTAGGGACAGATTATCTAAGTTGATAACTTGTCTCCTGAGGGTTTTGTTGATGATGTTGGATGACTGTGTATGATTTTTTGTCTATTCCACTTCCTTAACATCACATAGGAGGTTGAATATGATCATAGTAGCCTCTCGTCTCATGTTTACCCTGGTTGGTATGGTTACTTGGGTGGATGTGAGAGGAGGGTGTTACAATCACATGATGCTTTTTAAAGACCCCATAGATGGGAAAAAAATTGTAGAAGTGATGAAGTGTGTAACATCAGCTATGAATAAAACATAGTGATATGTTGGCCTTTAAATGGATAATAAAGGATATGGGTCTTGTTGTAAAAATTGACCATGAGTGTACTATACACTCTTGGCAAGTATGACTTTGCTTGGAATCTTGTAAGTTTAACATGTATCGGAAGCTACATATTTTCATATGGATATAGGTGTTAGATTCAACATTCTAGTTCTAAAGTACAAAGGTGAAGGAAAGGAAAGTATGGCCTATCCGAGACAGTTGTTATGTAGATCAAGATTGCAACATTGTTTATACTTTTGAGTACCAAAAATCCTTTAGTGGGGTGGAATGATCGAGGAGGATCCCTAATGGCCCAAAAATCAAAATCTTTGAAACTCAATGAAACCAATACCAAGTCGAAGAGCTGGTCGCGAGGAATCCAATCACCCAAATGACACCTCAATCCAATTTTGTATGTGAAAGTTACACCCATTCATATTCTAGTCAAGGATAGATTTAGTTATCACCAGATAAATTTGAAGCATCGCTAATTTGGAAGTCCATCAAAAACAATGGTCAAATTTGGTGGAGGTCCGATAAATTTAGTGGTGGTTTTAATTTTGGTTAAATTTTGTAGAATTTCCAAATCTGGAGGTATACACTAAGTTTGGAGTCAGTTGAGTGACCTAATGACATGGGGCCATATGGCACCCAATAGGAGACTAGTTGTGCCCCGACCAACCTGGTTTGATGGAAAAATTTAGTGGTTATTAAATGTTTTAAAAAATATAAATATATGTGTTACACTAAAATTTTTCACCATGACTATTTGCAGTTAGTATGGCTCCATCAACTGTCATACTATCCTCCTTGGCAAGTCTCATAACTCTACTCTCCATGTCAAACTTCAAGAAAGAGAGAAAGTCTTTAAAAATCTATTTATCTCTGGGTACGTAGTTTCTCTCAACCTTACCTGCGTGTACGCAACCCAAGTTCACAATACATGCGTACTTGTACCCTCTGTACGTAAAGGGGTGGGTGCGTACCCCTGTAAAGGTCAAAAGGCGCGAGTTTCATCTTAAAAAAGTTACTTGTGGTCATTTC
>APFE030091072.1:38435-60322 GCA_000404065.3 Pinus taeda
AGGCGCGAGTTTCATCTTAAAAAAGTTACTTGTGGTCATTTCTAGAGCATTCTAGAAGCTTGTTCGACGTGTATTGAGTGCCTCCAGATGGTTCATGTATCCCTATGAAAGAGGAACTTTTCCCATTAAGAGGGGAGCTATCCCATCCAAAGAGGGGCTTATCCCATTGATGGTGAACCTGATTAACTTCCTCTAAGAGCACTATAAATACAGGCATTGGGCCAGAAGGGAGGGAGGTTGAAAGCTGAATATTCCAAAGGGTAGATGCTGCTGGAATTAGGACTTCCTTGTAAGAAGCTTGTGAGGAGAGATTACCATCCTTTCTTGTTTCATTTGGAAGTGGGTGAGCTTATCAAAGTAAAGGAAAACTCTTGCTGGACCCTGGGAGGAACCTGCACAACACCAAGGCTCAGGTTGTAATGGTTTCTTTTGTTTCCTATTAATACAAATAAGTCCATTCTTCTCAACAATTTGTTATTAATGAGTTGTTTCCCTTGGTCTGTATGTTGAATATGTTTTATTTTATGAGATATCCAGGTGCTATTTAATCGTTTGATTGTTAGTGAATGCAGGTTTCGGAGAGAAGGAGGAGCTCCTCCAGATCGATGAGGCTGGACTACTACAACAACGTTGGACTACAGGTAGGATCTAAACACTTGATTTCTTATATGGTAAATGCATATTTAGAGAAAGATTGTTCTTAATTGTCTTGTTTGTCACTAGAAATCCTTAAGCTTCTAGGGAGGTTGGTTTTGTCTGCAAAATTAACTCTTTCCGCATGACATGTCCATAGATGTGACATCTGTGGCATCGAAATGACAGGTGTTCATAGTCGAGTTGTTGTAGGTATTTGAACTCTTTGTAATTCAGTTGTATTTCTTCAGCCAGTCTTGCCCAAGGGGTGAGACTTACCAAGATGTGAGCCCTCCCCATATCCCTGGTTTGTAAGAAGGACATGTTCATTTCCATGTATTTCTCTAGATGGTTCCCGATGGATCTAAAGATTGATTCCACACAGAGGAATGGTAGGAGCCCTAGTAAGCGGACCCAAACTGGTAACTCGTCGACTCTTTCCCTCTAGGCATCAAATAGGGGATTCTATCATTTGAATAGGATTGGGTTCCTTCAGAAAGCCCAATACCCAGTCCACCATTTCTTTGTTTGCAAATTTAACCATAAACCATCCATTTACGAGTGTCGACACCTAGAAGGCTGAATCTGGGGCTTCCTTCCAATGTTGGGAGGCCCATTCCTGGATGAAATTTGCTGAGTGTTTTTTCCTCTTGCCCTTCCAACCAGTGTCAGATCTGCGACTTCCATGGCTTTGTCTATTGACACATTCATTCCTAGGATCAGGTTTGCAAACAGTTCTTTTCTCTTAATTAGCTTGGTCTTTTTCCTCTTCTCCCCCTTCAGCCTCTGCCGTGACCCTTCCTCCCTGTCCTGAGTGATCATTTCCACATCTGTCGCTTCTAGTTCGAGCATGTTAGTTCTCCTCTCTTCCTGGGTGAACCCTCTTCTATCTTTGGCGTTGCCTTATGCTTGTCCCTTTTCGCTGCTTCCCTCTACCCCTCCGAGTGTTACTGCCTCCCCTTGCTTTAGAACCTGCTCTGCTGTCTTCCCCTCTTCCTCCACCCCATCCTCAAGGTTTAGGATCCCCACAAAGCCGGACCCCAGGCTCAGAAATTTTTGTTTAGGCTACCTGCAACTAGATGAATTTTGGGGTTTCGCGGCTTGCTCTAGGCTCCGACTTGGCCATGCATTTTTTACTTGTGCCATTTTCAGCTTCAAACCTGTGTTATTCCCTTCAGTGCTTCCTAACCCACATCTTATTACGTCTTCTAACCCCTTGAAAAAGAATAGGCTAAGGGGATGGGGCTTTGATTGGGGATGGGGGTTTGATTGACTTACTTGTGGGTTTTTTGCTGCCACTGTTGCCAATTCTTCCTGAGTTTGCGCCTCTTGGATGAGAGGGAATTTCTTCTGACTGCTTAGGAATGGCAGGCCTAGATTGCCCTCCAGTCACCCTAGGGTACCCTTTAGGTCCCAAACCTCCTTCGAACCTTGCGATTCCTTCCCAAAACTTCCAGCTGAACAAATATATCGTTCGATATTCGAATCTGTGACCTCCAAACCCCAGATCGACAGGATGTCGCCACGTTCGGGGTCCAGATCGATGGTGTCGTTCAGATTGACCATCCTCTTGCCGGCTGCTCCTTGGTAACTATTGGCTGCACCTTGGTAACTTTTGGCCAAAAATTATCCTCTGTTCAAACTTCCACTATTTGCGTGCTGCAGGCTGGGGGCGGTTGCGCTACTAGCTTGGCTTGTTAACCCTATTTTGGTGCCCATGTCCTTCCCCTTGCGCCACACATGGATTTTTTCCCTGGTTTCGGGCTAGGCTCATTCGCCATCCTTTTCCAGCTGTCTCTTTCCTCAGGCCCTGCTCTGATGTCCCTTCTCGTACAGTGTCCAACCGTCTACCTCCCGTACTTGCCCCTGTCTTTGTCCAGGCCTCGTGGCCTCCATCTGTAGGCCTTCCTACCCCTACATCCACCTAGTTCCATTCTTCGAAACCCTAGATCGCCTTCCGTCTGCCATTCTTCCTCGAGACATTCGACTATTAATGAATTATTGTTCTCTAAGTATGAAGAATTGATAAGACAGTACTAGCTTATGGTATTGTAACAAAGTCTATTTATAGATTAAGAATATCCATAAGTGAAATAAATATTCATGGTTAAAAATGTTGTTACACTATATATATTCTTGTAAATAATATAATAATTTAAAATGGAATTATAATTTAGCTAACTTTTACAACTTTTTAAATTTTGGCAATGAGAAATGTATTATGAGGTAAGTGTTTTGATGCCTATATGAATTGATATTTATCTACCTTTACTAATTTAATTTATATAGTGTTCCTAGTTTTTATATAACATTATTAAATTACTATGAAAATAAAAAAACCTTCTTTGTCAAGAATCAAAAGAAGTCATTTTATGTTTAATTTACAACTTTTTAATCTTGCAATGAGAAATGCAACTTGAAGTGTTCCCATGTCTATTATGAATGATACTATTACGCACAACATTAATTAATAATGTGCTAGTTTTTATATGTATATTATTTAAATTATAATGAAAAAAATCAAATTTTTTTTCTTTTGTTAAAGAATTCAAAGGAAGTCTTTTTATGTTTTTCTATCTAAATCTTTAACAACTTTCTTAATCTTGGCAATAAGAAATGTATTATGAAGTAAGTCTTTTGATGGTTATTACCAGCGTAGATCCATCTTAAGCAGTGATCTAACATGAGTGGAGAAGGATCAAATTTCTTCAAGTGCAAACTTATTTTACATTGAAACAAAATAATGTGTAATTTTTCATTATTTAAATGGTATTCTTGAAGGATTAAATATAAGTCAATATTAATTCATATTAAAATATTTTATTCATAACGTTTTTTAGATATTTTATTATATATAACACTAAAATATTTTCTTTTTAGCTTATTTTTATTATGACCCCATTACTTTTCTATTTAGAAAATATTTTATTTTAGCTTAAAAGGACACTTGTTAACTCCAAATTGAATACAAACATACTTATACATAACCTTTACATTAGACTGTAAAATAAACTTTTCTTTGCTCAATAAATAAATACTTTATCACATTTATTAACCATTTAATTTATATAATTGTAATAATTTTTATACATACATTATTTGAATTACCATAAAAATAATAATTTTTATATAAACATTATTTAAATTACAATAAAAATAATAAAACGCTTTCTTTTGTTTAAAAATTCAAAGTATTTTCAATGTTTTCATATCTAAATTTTTTTGAATCATAGAGCATATGAAATATCGAGAATAAACACATTATAGTAGACTACAGTAGAATAAACATTGATGCCACAAGGGCACTGGCTCGACCCAGTAGCACGACCATGCGAGAGGCTAGATTGTTGGTCTAAGACCGAGCGGCATGACCATGCGAACATGTAGGCCTGAAGGCAAGCTACAGCCATGCGATGGGGAGGTCCGTTGGTGAACTATGACGTAACGAACTGACGGAGGAGCAACGACGTGAGGGCAAGAGAATGGGCCTAGAGGTGATTGACATAATGGCTCACCAACCCGAGTTGCAATGTATTCATAGTCGAGAGACGAACTGTTTGAGAGCACGAACAGAGGTCGCAAGATAGGAAACAGAATCAGCGAGATGCAAAGGAGATGAAGGTTCGATAGGGCAGACCACCGAAAGAACGGATGGTGAGCGCATGAAATTTGGTGAAACAGAGAATGTGGGTGAGTACTCGAAACTTACATCACAGAGAACAGAGACTAACACGAGAATTCTTGTAACAGGCCACTTTTGACTTCTGTTATTCACTGAAAGTTTGATAGAAAGTATATGATACCAGACTTCTCTTTCACACACTGACCAACCTTTTCTACGTAATATGCTCTTTCTAAATAAAAGATGGTGGAAATCCACCTATTCCCCTAATAGATAGTACTTTATCAAAATAGAAATGATAATTAACTACGCTTAAAAAAATTGCTTTGACTCATTAATTACATGGGATTTTTTGAACAAATCAAAATAGAAATGGTAATTAACTACTCTAAAAAAAAATGTTTTGACTCATTAATTACATGGGATTTTTTTGAACAAAATACATTAAATCACTTCCAAAAAATGATGCTTAAATTTCTAAATTGGTAAGAACATCTATCATAGTCATTAAAACCATCTGTAGTAGTTCTGGAGTCGAATTCATTGGTCAAAAGGTTGATTATTTAAAAGTAGCATAATGTATTTAGCTAATATCTCCTAAACTATGAGTCCAATGGAGCTGAAATTTTGACAAAAAGTTACTATCACCATACTTCATCTCCAAATCAAGTTTAAGCCAAATTAACTGAGTTTATTCATCTCACCCACATGCATCTATTGTAAAAATTTCAGGGAAATGGGTACAATGTTTAAGATATATGGTGAAAATATGTTTGTGCAACCAGATGTCTTTGCATGATTTTAATCACATGCTTGAATTTTGCCTAAGAAAAAATGGATGATTGATGATGTTGCCACCCTTGTAAATCTATTTTAAGTTCCCACACACAAAATAATGCAAAAAAATTGATTTTTAATTAAACCCTAATGCTTTTGATAGTTTCACTACAATTTGTGCAACACATGTAGCGTTCTCAAAATTTGACCATGTTTGATCTTCTTCCTCCACAATCCTCCCTTGACCTTCTTCTTAATCTCTGGGGTACCTATCATTATATGTGAAATCTTTATAGTCTTCTTCAAAACAATGTAAGGTGGATTTCAAAGGTAAACTTTGCAACAAGGTGGAGCAAGGAAGTTGCATAACAAGTAGAGAAAATGTGGAATAGTTGTGACTAGGGTTGTTTGAGAGAGGCAACGAAACAACGAGATGATCAATGATACCCAATTGAAGTTCCAAATAGAGATATGTAGGTTCAAAGCAACAATGACCGCAAAAGAGGAACGGGTTTCATGCACAGTGGTAGGCAGCAAGAGCTTGCGCAACAAAAAACACAATATTCGTAGTTCTTGATGGTTAGAGGGATTCTCGAGGCTTTTAATAAACTTGCTAGGGTATATTAGGTCCTCTAAAACATCAATAATCTCAGAGAAGTGAGAAAAGTGCTTACTCATAATTGGATTGATGACTTCTTGAAATGCACAACAAGACCCTCGGTTGCGCAACAAACTTCAATTTGCGTAGCAAAGTCCAATGGTAGACATCAACATTCCTTTGGTAGAATCCAACGCATTTTGAGAGCAGAGAAGAGGTTTCGTATGAGTGAAAAGGAGAGCCAAATGCACTTTTTAAAATTTCATCCACCTCTAGAGCCTTCCTTTATGTTAATGATGATCCATTTCAAAACGAAGTGACATTTGTTAAAATTATTAGAACATGACATGAATTACCATGACTGATTCCCTATAACTAACATGACTCACCTTAACTAACTCATGTTGACCAAATCTTTCATGACATGACCAATGACCCCTTTAAACCATAATACTCATAAAATCAAGACTCACATTTACAAATTGGCCTCAAGTGCATAGAAAGACTGAAATGAATAAAATCCCTATAATATAAGACCTGAACATTGGCTCCAATGGGGATGGCATCTTCCCTGCGAGGTACCAAGAACACTGTAGACCAAGTGCCTTACCATCATCATTCCTACAATCTGTTCATGCTCTGAAACCACTACAACTGAAACCAAACTAGCAACATGTTCCAATCCTCAAACTAAACAAAATCCATTCTTCAAACTAAAACCTAAATTCTACACTGAAAACTAAAAACTCTGCTGCAAATTAAAAATGAAAAGAATGCTTAGGGTGTTGAGTTTATTCATCACACCTACCCACTCTAACTAATACACTAGCTACTTGATTTAGTGAATTCAAACAACAAGTGTAACCATGCAAGCACTTTATCCATTAGTTGAATTCTCTGCATGTACTTGTTCACATGCAAAATAGAAAACCTACTTAATGACAAATCCAGTAAAAAATTACAAACAAATTCAAATTTGACAGAATTTAAGAACATAGGCCCACTTGTTAACTCCAAGAACACTACAAAAGGATCCTCAAATGAATGAACACTGAATTTCAAGTCATCTGACAGATTAGAATTCTGCTCTAGGTGGTATACATACCATGAATACAAACCTTTGTATGCATCCCTTATTTCATGCAATTTCATTGTACAGCTGTCATGATAGGGCTGCAAACCTTCATTTGAATTTTCTAACGGGACCCCTACTCGACAAAACAATGATGTTGGCTATCGAACTAAGTCTTCATCACACCTTTTTTTCAAGCTCACAGCTAGCTAGAGGAGGATATTTTTGACTGCATAAACCATCCAAATAACTAGCTATTGGATCATTGAAAACCTTAGAAGACTGCTGCAATTTATTGTGTATTGTTTCCAATGAGACTATTTGATCTTTCATAGGCTCACCATCCTTTGCTTCAATGATAGTTTTACATTTTTTTTTCAGGAACTCAAAAGAAGAAAAACTAAATGGCACAAAGCTACCTTGAATTAATTCACAATGCTCTTCATGTTTCAACCCTCAAACTACATATTCAATCTCATGGTTAATCAATGGTTGTTATATTGAACTAAAAAAATCTTCCATATAGCAAGTGACGGGGTCATCAAATCCATGAGAAGGTTGTTGCCAATTTATGTTGTTGTCAACTTGCTTCCCTACTTCATTAGTAATCTTATAATTTTCTTTCAACAGTTGAAATGAAGAAAAATATAAGGGTAGAGGGTTTCCATGAGTAAACTCATTTGTTTCCTCATGTTCGATGTCAAGACTATGAGACTACTAACTTATAACACTATGAAAGTTATCCTTCAGTAATTGAAATGAAGCAAAACATAAGGGAAAAGTTTCTTCACCTGATGTTCTATTTTCTTGATGTTCTTCATTGTTGTCATAACTGACATAGAATGCTTTCTAAGAGCTGTTGTAACTAAAGATTCTCTTGCTGAGAACATGTCATTGGTTTCTCTTCATGACTGTCTGCAAGTGAATATATAAAATAATCGGTTTCTAGCTCATGGTTTCATGAATCAACAACAAAATTGTTTGGGCCAACAACCTCTCCTTCTTCTGCAAAATTTGCTTGGAAAGGATGTCTTATCTGCTACTAATTTCCTAGGTTCTTTTGTTCTCCAACATCAGATTTGTCTCCCAAAGTCATCCTTTCCATCATATTTTCTATTGTTTTCACCAAAGTATCCAACTTGATATCTAATTATGTTGATGGCTCCTCCTTTACACCTCCCCTCCTTTCAACATTCATCTTGGACTTTTTGCCTAACAAGTTTGCTTCCACACTAACAACAATTTTCTACTATCCTCCAAAGTGGATGGATTCTTCTCCCTGAAATGATAGGTAAGCTCAACATCAAAACCATCATGGTAATGAAGCATAGCCAACCCTTAGTTGGGGAGGGGGGGCTTTATGTCAGCAGGTATTGAGTTATAGACCTGATTAAACCTAGTTGTAAACTCATGAACTCTCTTGCCTGGATGCCTTTTTAGACTCATAATTGGCCAAAATACGGAAAGGGTTTCTCTTAACCTCCCATTTGTCAAGGAAAGTGTGCTCAAACTACTGTAAATTAGGAATACTCCTAGCTAGCAAACTTCTAAACCATTTCTTAGCCTCTTCGTGCAATGATTGAGCAAAAGCTCTCATACATACATCATCTTGTTCAACTTTGAAAAGGTCAAGGAAATGTTCAAAACCCTCGACGTGCTTTTCAGTTGAAATCTTGTCAAATCCTCCATCAAACATAGGGAGATACTTATAGTGCTTTATTGGAAATTCATGCAAGATAGGAGGTAATTTGAGGGGTTTATATTTCTCTTGAAACTTGGAAGGTATAGGATTTGGTATAGGGGGTATGACAATATCCTGGATCACATGAGGTTCATAAAAATGATCATAGTCATCATTGGAATCCTTTTCAACATCAAAAGCGAATGGAAAAGAAGATGTATTTACAATTTTAAAAGAGGGAGGATAAAGTGTAGACTTATGGTCATCATTAGAATATGACAATTAAAGGAAAATTCTTTTAACATGTTCAGGTAAGGACAAGAGTTATCTAATGAAAAAGAATAATATTTCTTGCAAAAAAATAATGCTTTGATACCTGATATTTTTTAATATCCCTCCATTTCTCTGTCAACTAAGCTTTGAATCTAAATGTAACATTGATTGGAATTGTCGAGTGAATCATACAACCTCCTTGTGTCTAACTATTGTCCACCATCAAAAATAAAATATCAAACTTTGATGATTTATCCTAGAGAAGATGAAACCTTTTGTCCTTGGAAATGATGCAAAAATGTTAGCACTATGTAATTTCCTTTAGGCTGAGAAAGTGTTGGCTTAAGGGGGCTTGACGCAGCTTCAGAGTTGTTTGCGCCAACCAACACAACCCTAAATGTTGGCCCTTTCGGCAACAACCTGAATGCGCAAGCTACAGTCTCACCCAAAGCAGTATTGGGGGATGCTAGAACCAGGTTTTTGCATCGAGAGACAGTGTGATAAGTGGTCTTAAGCTCTTGTAGCTCAGATCTTCCTTCACACAGATTAGTATCCTTCTAGGGCTACCTACTAAAACTCTAAGGAAATGGATTCTAGACCTTCACGAAGCTTTGCGATAGAGCTTTATAGACCCTAAGGAAGTAGTCTATCTACTTTCATGCACTCATAATTAACACTAGATCTGCCTTCGTGCAGATCTATCCAATTTGTCAGAAATCATAGTAGATTCAACATTTATCTTCGAGAAAATAGATAGTGACTTAATTTATGCATCAATATTATAGATTCAATAAATTTGTGCATCATTTACACATTATTTCATAGAAAAAATATTCTTAAGCGACAAAACATAACATAAACATAATTAACAATAATACTTAGATGTCAGATATCTCTTCAAAATTAGTCTTTATTCAGTTCCAGCATTCAATTTATAGACTTCTCTACCCTATGCACTCAGCTACAGGGGTCCACTCACTCACATGCAGACTTACCAAGGCCTCCTGTGCACTCAACTGCAAAAGCCTTCCCCTTTCGCCTAAGTACAAGAAATAGAGCTTTCCTGCCTTAGCACTTGCTCAAAACAACAATCTTCCTTCCAAGTTATTAACTACTTCCTCTAGACTCGCTATGACTCAACTATATACAACTTTTTCCCATACAATACCATGGTTTGCGGACCATGGGTGAGCCTCAAAACCAACCTATTATTTACCCAAACAAGGGGCTAAAAACCCCTTTGACTCCTATCTAGTTGCATAATCTACATCCACATTTCACAGAGACTTTACATTCTTTACAAAAAATTTACAAAATTGGGTTAAAATAACCCCAAAACTGACCCTAGAGACCCTATCCCAACAAAAAGGATTACAAAGGTAACCACATACCACTTTTAGGTTAGAATCTATCCCTTTAGCCTTGGAGAGGGCTCTCTTGCTAAGGTTTTCTTAGTCAATTAGATGACAGAATGATTTCTGATATTAGGTTAATTATGAGGATCAAAAGAGAAAGTTTGTTTTAAATTTTTTAAGGTAGGCGTGAGAAGATAGATCCATTGGGCTTGGAGTCACTCTCAACTTATGGTTTTCAATGAATAGGTGGGATAATAAAGGGGTCTTGTAACTGGAGCAAGATAGGTATTCCTTCTGATGTTTTGATCAAGTTCATTATAGGAGGGTGAGTAGAAGAATAGTGGACAAATGGCATATAAAGAATCTAACTAAGGATGAATTTCACATGTCATTTAGAGGGAAAATACATATTTTTTAGCAAACAAAAAATAGAGCACTACAATAGTGAATTTTGAGATATTTCTTTGTTTATCTAAATAATAAGACATAGATTCATGGCATAATGATTCAAACAAGAAATTTACATCACAGAGAAGCACATCATCATAGAGGCTAACATGAGAATTCCTATAACAAGCCACTTCGGCCTTCTGCTATTCACTGAAAGTTTGATAGATAATACAAAATACCACACTTCTCTTTCACACATTGACCAACCCTTTCTACATTCAGATTCATGAATTATATATGATATACTCTTCCTAAGTCAAAGGTGGTCAAAATCCGCCTATTCCCCAATAGAGAAAACTGATTACATCAAAATAGAAATGATAACAAAATACTTCCCTAAAAAAAAAGTTGTTTTGACTCATTAATTACATGGGAGTTTTTGAACAATTTGAGCCAAATCCGACTCACGGATATCGTGAAAATCCAAAAATGGTTGTAGGAAACAATAGCTTGTTTCTCAAAAGAATTGAAGCATTTTGGGCTCAAATTAACTAAGTTCGTTCATCTCACCCCGGGTACAAGGTTTAAGAGATATGCTGAAAATATATTTGTGTAGCAAGTTGTCTTTGCATGGCTTTGATCACATGCTTGAAATTTGGCTGAGAAAACATGGATTACTAACAGTATTTCCATCCTTGTAGACCTATTTTAATTTCCCACACACAAACTTAATGCCAAAAATTTGATTTTTAATTAAACCCTCATGCTTCTGATAGTTTCACAACAACTTGTGTAGCACCTGTAGCGTTCTCAAAATTTGACCATGTTTGATCTTCTTCCTGCACAATCCTCCCTTCACTTTCTTCTTCATCTCTAGGGTACGCATAATTGTATGTGTAATATTTTTAGTCTTCTTCAAAACAATGTAAGGTGGATTTCAAAGGTAAACTTTGCAGCACGGTGGAGATAGGGCAGATGCACAGTAGGTAGGGAAAATGCGCAGTAGCTGTGATTAGGGTTCTTTGAGAGAGGAAACCAAACAAGGGGATGATCAATGATACTTAACTGAAGTTCCAAATAGAGATATGTAGGGTTCAAATAAACACTGAATGCAATAGAGGAACATGTTTCATGCACAACGTAGGCAGCAAGAGCTTGCGCAATAGAAAACACAACAATCGTAGTTCTTGATGGTTTAAGGGATTATCGTGGCTTTTGATCAACTTACTAGGTTATATTAGGTCCTCTAAAAAATCAATAAGATCATATAAGTGAGAAAAGTTCTTACTTATAACTGGATTGATGACTTCTTGAAATGTGCAACAAGACCCTTAGTTGCGCAGCAAACTCCAATTTGTGCAACAAACTCCAATGACAAACGACAACATTCCTTTGGTAGCCTCCAACGCATTTTGAGAGTAGAGAATGGGTTTTGAATGAGTGAAAAGGAGAGCCAAATACACTTTTTAAAATTTCATCCACCTCTAGAGCCTTCCTTTATGTTAATGATGATCCACTTCAAAATGAAGTGGCATTTGTTGAAATGATTGGAACATGACATGACTTACCATGATTGGAACATGACATGACTTACCATGACTCACCTTAACTAATGCATGATGAAAAAATATTTCATGAGATTACCAATGACCCCTTTAAACCATAATACTCATGAAATCAAGTCTGACATTTACAAATTGACCTCAAGTGCATAAAAATATTGAAATGACTAAGATCCCTATAATATAGGACCCTAACAGAAAGAACTCCCTCTTAGGAAAGTAGTTGATCATCACATTGTGCTTTATCCTAGTGCCACCACCAACATGAGCTCCTTACATATTATCAAGTCTTAAGCTGGATGAGTTGAGGCATTAGTTGACAAATTTGGTTGATGTGGGATTTTTTCATCCTTTTCGTTTTTCTTATGTTGCTCCATTACTATTTGAGAAGAACAAGGATAATAATGAGCTAAGGATGTGTCTTGACTATTGAGAATTAGACAAGTAGATAATGAATAACATATACAACCTTCCGCTTATAGTATATTTCTTTGACAAGTGGGCTAAGGCCAAAGTGTTAATGAAGCTCGATTTGAGAAAAGGTTGTTATTAGCTTTGGATAGTGGAGAGTGATGAAGTGAAGATGGCCATGATAAAAAGGTATGGAAGTTATGAATTTCTAGTTATTCCTTTGGGTCCATGTAATGCTCTTACTACATTCTTGACCTTAATGAGTGAGGTCCTACATCCATTTTTGGAAAAAAAAATTGTAGTCTACTTCGATGATATTATAGAGTTCAATGATGACATGAAGCGTAAGAAACACTTGGAATAGGTATTTGAGGCACTGAGGTAGCATCAGCTGTATTTGAAGAAGTCAAAAGTGTATGCTTTCCCAAAAGGAGATACCATTTATTGGCCATTGAGTTGAACATGGATGTATACACATGAATGTTGAGAAGATAACGAGGATAGTAGACTGGGGGGAGCCTCACAACGTGCATCATGTGAGGGTATTCACTGAGATGACCAATTACTTCCAAAACTTCTTGGAGGGCTATTTGATGATAGCCTCCCCATTGACATATTTGTTGAAGAAGGATATACCATAGAAGTGGACCAAGAAGAGTACGTTTGTGTTTAAAGAAATCAAGTGTAAAATTTTCATAGCTCTCATGTTGAAATTTTCGGATTATGAGAAACCAATTGAGGTGTAGAAATATGCACCTAATTTCACCATTAGATGAGCTTTGATGTAGGATGGTCACCCAATAGCTTTCAAGAGAAGGAAGTTATATGATCAAGAAAAGTAGATATCTCATGCATGAGAAGGAAATGATGACAATGGTGCATTGTATATAGGTGTGGAAGCACTATCTATAAATTGTTCATTGTGTGGATAGATAACATTGTGACAAGTTATTTTGCGACAAAACTTAATTTTTCATTGAAGTAGGATTCATGGAAGGACTACTTAGCTAATTTTTACATGATAATTGAGTATCGACTAAGGAAACTCAATGTGATTGCAAAAGCGTTGAGCAGGAAGGCACAATTGGTATAACTTAAGGAAGAAGAAGACTACCTACACCAAGAGGGAGTTGGAGTTAGTTCATTAATGCGTTGCAAAGAATAATTCATGAGAGATTGTAGAACAACACTATATTGAAGATCATAATGAAACAAGTGAAGGAAAGATGATGAATTTCTTGGGGTAGGATGACCTTTTGTCCTATTGATCATGCATATATATTCCTAGAGTAGCTAGACTCAGGAGGGAACTCTTAAAGGTGTTCCATGACTCACCTTGGGCTAGAAATCCTAGACAATGGAGAACATTGGCATTATTGGTATTGAAAATTTAACTAGTATCAATATTCAAAATTTTCATCTAGCTCATGATATGATGTATTTGTCAAAAGAAAATAAAAAGAAGAATTATTGTCAAAGAAAAACTATTTATAAGCATGGATTTCATGCTTTATTTATTTTGTTTCTAGGTCAAATCACCAATTGTGTGCTTCTAGGGTTTGTGTCATGAGTCATTGTCATTGTCATTATGTTCTAGACCCTTCTTGGGATTATTATGTCAAGAAAGAAAAAATATTTAACGTAAAAATGGTCATGTATTGCTCCTCCACCAAGTTGGCCTCAAGAACTAGAAAGTCAGCCTCATCAAGGGTATTTGAGCCCACTGGATGGCTATAAATAAGAAATTATTCAACTCATTTTGTGTATATTTTAACCCTGTATAGAAATTACTTACATATGAATTCTAAAAACAAAAAAATAAGCAATGGCAAGAGAATAAAACATAAAATATATATATACACATATATTTTTCCCTAGATCCCAAAATCAAGACTACCATATTGATTTTTCATTATGTTCCTTTCAATGTTACATTACATATATATACATGTCAAAGCATCCATAAACCGCAATCCATTAACTATGGATTAGAATATAATCATACTTCCCTTGACTGGATCTACAAAATACCATGGACAGAAAACCATCATGCCTAAAACCATAGGTAGGTCTGCCCACCTAATATAGGGTCCAAAAAACATTTCCCAGGGTGCTTCCCTGAACCCCATGCAAGGGGGCAGTAAAACCCCTCGACAGGGCGGGATGTTGCCCCCCTACTACACCCGATACAATGAAGGGGGTTTGACCGCCCCCCCTCTAACCCCCCCAGCTTCTTGCCTGGGGCTAGTCATGGAAAGAAGATAACGCACACCTAACATTTCATATACTAACTCAAGAAAGAACTTGATCTACAATTAGATGTTGAAAAAGGAGTCAAGAAGAAGCTGTGAAGGCTAAGGAAAGAAGAGATGATTCAAGCGAAGAAGGAAGATAATTTTATATAGCAAAAAGGAACAAATATTCTATGTTTTCAGCCACATGTGCGAGAGTTCTAAGGCTAGTTGTAGGTGCCGAAGGTGCAAGCCAAAATTCATATTTTTCAGTAACGGTGGAGATCCTATTTGACCTAGATCTTGAAGATTGATTTGACTAGTGTTTGAGTAGTTTTCTTGGGAGGCTGACTTTTTGGATTGGAGGGGGTTTTGTTGATGGTCGAAGGGTCCTCGTTATCTCATTTGATTTGGTTCCTAAAGAATAAAAGAGATTTTTTGTTGGATTTTCCCCTAAGAAATCGGTTTTTCCCTAACTGAGGTTCTAGTTATTATGATCTCCATGAATTTATGCTTTTTGATAATTGATTGATGCTAAGAAGATAAAATAATACATAAATAAGTTAAACAAGACCTAAATAAGGTAACTATATATCTCAAGTAATTATCAAGATAAGAAAATATTTTTTTCATTTCATTTTCTAACATGGTATCAGAGCTGAGGTAAAGTAGAAGAGTTAAAAGGAATCTTGAATATCAATAACCCTCATCATCTTAAGGAAGGATTCTAGAGAATTTTTCAAGGAAGATCACATGGACAACATTTAAGAAAAGAGGAGTCATATTTTAATTCATTCTTCAAAGTGTTTTGATAACTAGCTTGTAAGAAAGGACCTATTCAAGGCTACAAGGATATCCTGACATCATTAATAAAATTCGAAGTCCTATACACTTATCTAGGAGGTAGAAGGTTATGAATTTAGGCTGAAAATCTCTGAGGCAAAGCCTTAGATCTAAATCTCTAGATTAGAGCTTAAAAAGTGGCTTTTTAAGTGCAGATGAGAGGGATATTAATGATCTAATGACTAGATGAAGAATATGGGTCAAACTTCTTGTGACAAAGACCAATAATGAAAAAATCTATGAATTATCAGAGATATGTAAGGAAGAATAACAAGCCTTATCTAATACAAGATCAAAATTCTTAAAAGAAATAATTATTTTTTCCATCAAGAAGAAAACTAACTTGAGTAAAGGGATTTATATGCTAATATTATAATCCTAAACAATGAATATGAGAATCCCTAATGAGAGGGAAGTACACATCTATATTGGAACTTAGATTCCAAAAAAAGAAAATTGCTTGGTTGAAAGTTTATCTTGAGACCTACAATATAATCATTAGAAGTTTGAGACAAATTAAGAAGTTGTAGTACCTTTGAAGGCAGTTCTTGGCCTTGAAATCTTTGGAGATTCACTCTTAAAATAAGCAAGAATATCATTGCATCTTGAAGAAACCTTCACAACAAACATCTTGTAATCTTGAAGAACTAAGGTACTTAATGAAGAAAGAAAAATTAGAAAAATATGTTGAAATTATGTCATGAAGAGCATGGTGCATAGAAGGAATGGTAACTTGGTAATTAAATTGGATCTTTGGGCACTCTAATGAAAGTAGACTAATATGGAGATAAACCATGAAAATTTTGAAAGGGAGCCTCTACTCTTTACAAAAGATAAGTAATCTATTCTTTGTTTCTCTTATTACAATGTTAATGATTTCCTCTATGTATCTAGCTTTATTCTTTTCACTTAATTATAATCCTTTCCTTTGTGTTTTTTCCTTGAAAGTAAGGTTTGCAGGAATATTATAAAGAAAGGATTGTGGCTCGATTGAGAGGAAGCTTCTAAATAAAGACTTGAGTAGAAGCCTTGTTGTAGAAGGAACCTTTCAAAGTTTGTAGAAAGGGGCAACTCAAGGTATGTTTAAGATCATAAGATTTGCAGCTAGTCTTCATCATATAAGATGGTACGATCTTTTTGTCTTTAAAATTGATTTATATAAATGACGCACTCATGTCTAGGGTTTCGTTATAGAATCATGAATATTCTTATATCATTGTGTTTGATATTTAGATTAATTCAACACTTGTAATAAAAATCTTTTGTTATTTGTTCACATTGGTGAAACTCTAGTCTTTTATTTTTAGGGTTTACTACTGGGCATATAATAAAACCATAGTTTTTATAGGGTTTGATGATATTGTCTAAGATTTATGATAAAAACTATAGTAAAACTTCAAATAATATTCTAGGATTTAAAAGAGAAACCCTAGATGTTTCCACTATGGTTGAAACCATAACATGACTTAATTGTTGGATATCTAAGTTTTGATAATAATATATGAGGTTTGTAATAAAAACCATAACAAAGGTTGTTATAAGAGTCTAGGGAATAAAAGTGTAATCCTAGGTGTAAATTCTTCCGTAAAATTGAACCCCTAAGAAGCTTTAGGTTTTGAATATGTATGGTTTATTTTCTTCTTTGAAGTTTTGATAACCCTATATGCTCTCATTGTGATCACATTAATTTCATCCTCTTGTACATATATATTTGTGTGCCCATGTGTACTTGTTATTGAGATGTGCAAGCACATAGTTTGCAAGAAGTTGTAAGGAGGTATGCCTACCACATACTTGATGATGACCTTATGATGATGATGAGCATGATAGAAAGAGGGAGTTGCAAGAACCATGATGAATTTATATTTACATTAATAATTGAATGATGATATTGTTTCCATATGAAGGAATGAAGCTTTGGAAGGTCAAAGTTCTCTGATGATATGATGATGCAAAAGAAACAACCTATGTAGCCAGAAGAATAAAGTTGTTTATTTCCCTAAATTGAGAGGGACCTTGAATGAACAAAAGTGTAAATATACTATAGTTAAGAGAGAGAACATGATAAGGAAAAGAATCAAAGAATGGTTGAACCACTACTCATGATTATTCATGTTTTCCAAGGTCATGAACAAGACATGGTTGTTTTGAGAAAGTCTTGAGGCTGAGTTTGGTGCTTATTGAGAAGATTGGAAAAGGAATCCTTTTCTGAAATTTGTTTGTATATTATGATGAACTAAGAAGCAAAAGAATGATTGAGAACCTTAGAGATTGCACTAGCATATTTATATTGAGAACCAACATATTGGAATTTTTATACTAGTTGGGTTCATGGAGCTATAGTATGCATTAATGGATAAAAAAGTAGCTGATGTGTTGATCTATCCTTGAGAACCTTGGATATTTGACAATCATGCTTGGATTGATAGATGTCTCTCAAGGGGAGAGATGAGTACCTTATGCTACATACCTATATGATAGTTATTGGGAGGACACCTTGGCCTGGTTGTATTTAGATCTAAGTTATATTCGGCCTTGATGATGTGTAGATCCCAATGTGGGAGGGTATCTTGGTCTTATGGAGCTCTGTTTTAGTGTTGACCTTGATGGTAACTAGATCCCTATAAGGGATGGTGTCTTGGCATGGAGGCCTATATGGTATCTATATCTTGTTGGATTGATACCAAGGTTGTAGCTTGATGGTACCTATAGTGGCATTTTTCCTTGATGATGCCTTATTCCCTATTAGTGTCTTGGATATGACACTTGGATACTTGAATTGGTGTCTTGATGACACTTGGATCCATGAAATAGTGTCTTAAAACTTGGATCTTTGATGTGATACCTTGACAGTTTGTTTGGCCTTGATTGCATATAGCATTGCGTATGATGTTATGCTCTTCTTGGGAAATTTCAAATTGAGTTCAACCTTGTACTAGTTGAAAAATTATGAATACCTCCCTAATTAAGAGGGACTGTTGAAAATGTAACTAGTATCAGTCTTCATCACTGTTGTCTAGCTCATGATATGATGCATTTGTCAAAAGAAAAGAAAAATAAGAATTATTGTCACAAAAGAATTATTTATAAGCATGAGTTTGATTCTTTATTTATTTTGTTTCTAGGTCAAATCATCCATTGAGTGCTTCTAGGGTTTGTGTCTTGAGTCATTGTCATTGTCCTTATGTTCTAGACCCTTATTGGATGTATTACATCAAGATAGAAAAATTATTTAATGTAAAATGGGTCATGTTGTTAGGCCCCTATACTACTAGTGTAACCCCTTATTGTTATTATTACAACCCACTTATTATATTGATGTACCCATTTAGTGCCCATATTGTTATTATTGTGCCCCATAGAAGGCCACTATTGTTATTATTATGCCCTTACATTATTATTGTTATGTCAGCTCTGATTATGTTATGACCCCTTAGGCTCCTATATATAGAAAGGAGGTCTTTTCATTTATATCATCCAAGAATTGTTCATTTATGTAATGTAAAGGAGGTTGCTCCCTTGAAGAGGCTGAATTCTAAGGCATTGATCTATCTTTTCTATCTCTTTTGAGCTGGTTTCATAACACATGTATTGGTCCTCCACCAAGCTAGCCTCAAGAATTAGCAATTCGGCCTCATAAAGGTTATTTGACCCCACTAGATGGCTATGAATAAGAATGGATTCAACCCTTTTGTATACTAATTCATGAATAAACTCAATCTACAATTAGAAGTGTGAAAAATGAGTCAAGAAGAAGGTGTGAAGGCTAAGGAAAGAAGAGACAAGTTAAGTGAAGAAGGAAGATAATTTTATCTAGCAAAAAGGACCAAGATTTCTATGTTTTCTGCCACATGTATGAGAGTTCTGAGGCTAGTTGTAGGGGCTCAAGGTGCAAGCCGAATTTTAGATGTTGCAGTAAGGGATGAGACCCTGTTTGGCTTGTTTTCTTGGGAGGATGACTTGGTGGTTTGGAGGAGGTCTTATTGTTGGTCCAAGGGCCTTATTTGTCTCATTTGATTTGGTTCATGAAGAAGAAAATATTTTTTTTGTTGGGTTTTCTACTAGGAAAGGGGTTTTGCCCTAGTGAGAGCCTATATCTTGTGTTCTTATTTTCTTGATCTTCATGCATTTGTTGTTTTTAATAATTTTCAGATGATAAGAATATAAAAGAAGACATAAATACGTTAAAGAAGAACTAAAGAAGATAATCTCATATCTCGAGTAATTATCAAGATAAGAAAATATTTTTTCCTTTTGATTTTATAACAATTGGAGAGAGGATAGTGGGATATCATACTTTGGGAATTCTTAACAAGAAGAAGAGGGAATAATTTGTCAGATGGAAGGATACCCTGAAAGAGGAAAACAAATGGAAACCATGTGAGTTTCTTTGGATATGGGAGAAGACATCGAGGGAATTTGAGAGGAAACATCAAGTTGTATTTGCAAGGTTGTTGAGGGTGGAAATTAATCATGGTTGGAATGATTCCAGCCATTACAACACTAAGGCATGCCCCCATCTTGACCAAGCACCAAGCATTCCTGGTGAGAACCTTAGTAGGTGAAAAACCAAGTTGGTGCAACAAATTGGCAAGGGAATACTTGGTTGTTCATGCTAGCTTGGGCATGAGAAAGTAAAAATGGGGTTAATAATTGGGAAATAACAACATACGATATGGAGGCGACACATTATGTGGAGCGCATTATGTGTGTATTTGCTTGTTGGAACAAATTCGAGGCACCACAAGTGATCCAGACTTATGAAGGAATGCAACAGAATACATAAAAACACATAAACACTTGGATGTCACAGAAATAAATATTCATTTGATTAATATCAAAGAACTGAAAGATGCTTACAAGAAGAATGGAAATAAACTAGCTTGGATGATGGTATCTTATCTTTGAGAAGATATGTGGTGGATACATGCCTCCAAACTGTCTTCTAGTAAGGCACAATGGAATTTTCATTATTAAACAACCAGGAGAAACCCTAAAAAAACCAAAAACTAACTTGAGGAGATGGAACGCCAAGAGTTTGTGGGCCTTGTTAGGGTTAGTTGGGGAGTCAACTTCCTGGGGTTATAACTTTGTCATATGATCTTTGTTTGGCATCTATGATACCTCGTTAGAAAGATATGTTTGATCACTACATGATTCTTGGTAGGCCTATAGTTGTGGACCTCAAGAAAATGTCATTTAGGGGTTCAAAACAACTATGGAAGTTCAGGACCCGAAAAATAGCTAAAAATAGTAAATTTTGTTATAATCAAGGAAACTTATGAAACCGACTAGAGGTCTAGGTGGAATAGGTAGGTGGCCACCAATATCCACCTGGATGAATCCTAGCCCCTTAGGAAGCTGTTATCACTTAAAACCACAGTTCACCTATGTCCAAAGATTCATATAATTTTTTTTTTGTTTAAGTCAATAGGTTTCTATGTGTGTCACTTTGAAATTAGAATTTCAAAAGGTATTGATGTGAGTCCTTGTAAAAAACCGTTAGATGCCCTCCATCATTATTGTTTAAGGCATGTCTTGTCTTGTTTGCGTCATTTGTATTTTGTGCGGTTTCGCAGCGCAATCTGATTAGCTAATTTAGCTGCGCAATCATTTTTCCACCTTTTCGCAGCGTATCATTTACCAGCCATTTCGTAGTGCGGTTTGTCAATTCATAATTGTATGCGCTACGAAATCGGGGATTCGGGGTTTTTTGCAGCGCATTTTCTTGAAATGTCAAATCTGGGGAGATGAGTCATTAGGTCCGTCCACATTTTGTCAGTTGATGTCTTCTCCAGGTCATGATAGGTTATCATTCTGCCATCAGGTTTAGGATCACGCACATGGCAATCATTTTAAGAGATTTTATGAGGTATGGTTGTGTCATAATGTTTATTCATGGTGCGTTAACATGCCTGTTGTATGACGAGTTTTTGAAAAAACGCAAAGAAGCCCGAGTTTTCATTTAAAGGGATCATTGCAAGCGAGCCTGCACTCGAAAGCCGAAGCTGTTTTTTGAAATGTAGCTGCTATCAGTTCTCTGTGTGAAGATATTCTAAGAAAGATGGAGAAAAGAGTACATCGATCCAGAAGGTGCCTAAGAACAGAGCTAGAGGGGCTTGATCTTACACTCAGAGATGAAGGTGTAGCACGAGCCTTTAAAAATGCTGGTTGCTAGAGGTTTTGCAAAAAGTTGAAGGGAGGACATGCAGAGGTAACAAAAGCTTTTGCATTGAATTTTACTGGCTTGAATTCTAAGGTGTCAATGCTAGAATTTCCTATGTCTCCACAAGCCATTTTACTGGCTTGAATTCTAAGGTGTCAATGCTAGAATTTCCTATGTCTCCACAAGCCATTTCTATTGTCATTGAAATTCCGAGAGGAGGACAAGAGTGGTTCAAAAATTTTAAGTTTGACATGACTCCCTGTAAGGAATTTT
>APFE030091072.1:82781-121582 GCA_000404065.3 Pinus taeda
TTCAAATTCACTTGTACCGCCACTATCTCCATCTTATGTGATAATACAAGTGCAATCAAGCATTTCAAAGAACCCAGTTATGCATTCAAAGACCCAAGCACATACCGCAAGTATTCATTTTCTCGAGAACAAGTGCTTGAACAAAGGTCAAGTTGGAGTATGTTCCTTCTAAGGAACAAGTTGCTGATATTCTCACCAAACCATTGCCCAGGGAGACTTTTGAATACCTCAGGCAAAAGCTGGGGGTTGTTGATGCATCATCTTATCGTTGAAACTCTTCTGATTGTCGGTTGTACGCATGGTTCATCTGGGGTATATGTGTACATATGCTAGGTTGCGGCACAGGTTCAGGGGGAGTATATAATGCATTGTTGGCATTATGGAGGATGTACAAAAGGAGATCATGGAAGCTGGTCTGAATATAGCTGCAATATGTCTCTATCTCTTTCTTGGTTATTGATGGTGTCTGGTGGATTATGGTTCTTCTTTACAGATCTGGTTCATATTCAGGGGGAGCATGTTCTTAGGGGAAGCATAATCCTTTGCCCTTGATGTCAAAGGGGGAGAATGTTGCTGAAGTTTTTGAGGTTTCCATCAAGTCCAAAGGGGGAGATTGTTGGCATTATGTTTCTGGTGAGGTTATATGTTACAGATGTTGTACTTTATGGCAACACCCATGGCAAGGCTTTCAATATGATGAAAATTAAGAAGTACGTGGGAGAACAATTCAGAATATGCGTACCCGCAGGTACGCCGTGTAGGGACCGCGGCCAGACACGCAGGCTAGCTGTTCAGGAGGTGCATACCCCCAGTGCACTTATTTCAAGGTAGAGAAAAGCACACATGGGGTTTATTATGTATTTAGCCGACGGTATTTGTGTTATTATGGTTTTGGCTCATGGTATTGATCCGTGATTTGAGGAAGAAGCTTGACTATATAAAGCAAAGGAGATCATTTGGCTTGGGTATGATTTTGGGTTGAATATCTTAAGATCTGAAATATTTGGGTTATTGTTTCAAAAAGCTTGATCTATATGAAAGTGAAGTGGAAAGCGAATCTGTGAAGGGTGATCTCTCGAGCGCTTGATCAGATCTGGGCATCCATCTAATTGTAGCACACTGGTGATCTGCGAATTCTGCCCTAATCTGATGTATGCAGGTGTTTAATGGTGCCTCTACGTGGGTACGCAGAGCAAAAGAAGGCGAGCTGCATGGGTACGCAGAGCAGAAGAAGGGTGACTGCGTGGGTACGCAGAGCAGAAACAGGCGAACTGCGTGGATATGCAGAGCAACAGTGGTTCAGGTGCGTACGCACAGTAAACATACGCAACGCGATAGTCTTTCTGGGTGCGTGCCTACTGTGGCAGTACGCAGCGTGATAGTTCATTTGGGTGCGTACTGTACGCAGCGCAGTAGAAGAAGCAGTGCGTGGTCACGCAGTGCAGCAGAAGGAACTCTGCGGGTATACGCAGAGAAGCAGAGGGTGAAGTGCATAGCAACGTAGGCCAAAGAAGGGAAAGTTGCGTATCTGTCTCATGACTATCTGTTGACTGCATTTTTTCTGTTGATAAGGTGTTCTGGGTTTAGTTTACTGTTATTGTGGATCTGGTTATCTGGGTGACTTACTGGTACTTGATGATCATTTGATGTTTATGGATCCAGTTTGAAAATTTATGAAAAGTGGTCCTTGAAAGAAAAGAAGTAGGGGGTTGTAGCTCCCTTCCAGGAGAGACTGGAAAACGAGAGAGAGTTGTAGCTCTCTGCAGGTTGCAGCCTGCGTACTGGTAAAGGACTGCACCAGTACAAGACCATTGTAAAAGGAGTTTCTAATTTGAAAGAAGATAGAGACATATTGCAGCAGGTGGTTTTCACCCACATTGGGTTTCCACCTTATATCTGGTGTTCTTTGATGTGACTGTCTGTTTTTCTTGTTCATGCTCATTAATTTATGGTACTGATATGCAAAAATAATTCAAAGTGTAAATAAGGAAGATTTGGGAAAAGAACTAGATAATACTGATTCACCCCCCCTCTCAGTATTATTTCCAACATAGCTACAGTCAAAGTTGGAGTTTGAGCCTGTGGGTATGTATATAGGTGACACTTGTGTTGAAAGTTTTTCATTTCAGAACGAAGGTGACTACCCATTGCAGGATGAGGCTATGAAATTTCACATGGAGACTACAAGTAATAAAGAAAAGAAATCAAAGTTAAGAGGTAATGCTATAATGTGTCAACATTTTAGATTATGAATCCTTGCATATCAAGCATTGTTGAAACTAAACAAATGGCTCGTGCTGCAAAACCAGAACTTTAAGGCTCAATTACAAAATCTCAGACCAAAACTTCAAAACATGGACACTCTTCTTAAATCCATTAACAAGGTAGAAGGGCCTAAAATTAGGGTTGAATATTACTCTCAGGGGTGTGCAACAGAAGAACAACATATTATGAACAATATCATTGATGATATTTTTACCAATACTTATGTGTTTTTGCAACTTAGGAATGACCTTTTGTAGTGGCAGTCTAAAGATGATATTTTTATCCTAGGATAATATAAAAGGAGACTCACCATTAGGTTATTGAGAATATTAGAAAGAGGTGGTTTACTATGTATTTGGCCCAAGAAGCCAAATGGGGAGTTGAAATTAGGAAATGGAAAGAAAAGGTTGTGAAAGAGGAAAAACTCAAAATAATTGCAACATACTTGGGGTTCCAAGGGCTTACAAGATGAATCACTTCACATATTTATTCTATCTATCTACATGAATGATGGGATACCCTACAATTATGACAAATTGTAACTAGACAACCCAACAAAATTTTACAACCTCATGAATTTATGGATATATATTTTAATGCTAAAAGTGTTGATCAAAATATTTTATGTGAACTATATATTTTCAATTTTATTTTTTCATATAATTCTAGATGGAATCCTAATCAATTCATAGGATACATTCATCTCAAGGCTCTAATATCTTATATAAACAATTTTTTAGACTGAAAAAAGACTCAAATTGTTTATTCAACATTGGAATATGCATCGAACCTTATGGTAAGAGAAGAATAACCCTTAATAGGGCCAGTCTATGATGATTTAAATAAGTTAAGAATGGATCTAGGTGATGCAATAAATATCCAACACAATTAACAGTTTATTGTTAGAGAGCATAGGGAGGTTTCTAGGTCTAAGTCTTGTAACACCCTACTCATAACTCAGACTATGTGGAATGATCTCCCAAAACATCTTCAACAAAGGTTCTTAATGGGATATCCACACTTTTATCTAGCATTCAACCAAGCTACTTTTTATACCATCTCTATATTAAAGTACGAAGCCTGATGGGTAGTACTGAGGTTTCACTTCCTAATCCTTTGGTTCCCTACTAGGTATTACCAAACCACTATCCATTGGGATGATATGGAGGAAGAAACACATTCGCAAGAATTGGAAAGTTGCTTTGTGTATTATTATTTTGGATAATTTGACCACCAATCATACTCTTGGAATGATGTGCATGCAGGACTTGCTGAAGGGGATAATGAAGACGTATGAGGGCATGCATCAAAATTAGCGAGGGAGTGATGATGAACTACAAAAATAGACCTTTTGCTACAAAATCATCCACCCCATTTTGGCCAATTTTCCCTCTTTGCCTTTGAAAACACCTTAAAAATCCTAATGTTTGGCACAAGAAACTAAGATAAAACATTTTGATGCATACATATATGATTTGAAAGGAACAGGTGACATATTTTGAATTATGTCAAAGTGCTATAAAAGTGTAACAATTGGACATGTCACTTTCTAGGGTTCATATCGATGGGCACTATTATTCACCTGTTATTCCTTAGTAGTTTCTTGCAGACAATTTTAGTGTTCATTCACCTCCTAAATTCCCTCTAAGACTGAAAAGGGAAATCTTTGTTTCATGAGCCTATGTGTAATTAGTTGTAGACTAGTTGAGATGTCTTGGTGTGCAACAGTCTTTACATCCCTAAGGCTAAATATAGTGATCTTCATAAATTGATCCCAGTCTTGTAGCCTACTTGGTAATGTGTCTGGTTTTATTTAGAATTGATGAATCATGAGGTGAATTGTTTTGGATATAGCCTCTAAAATTAGATAAGTTTGTTTGGGTCTTAGATTCCAATATTACTTATAAGTATTATACATAAACTCAAACTAGCACCATGTTGCTGGATTTTTTATAATTTCTGTTGATTAATATAATTTCCCATGAATGTGTATTTGACTTGTTGAGCTCATTTTGATGAACACAAGTATTGGGTGTAGGTCAAACCCAAAGTTGGGCCCACTCGAAGTAAGGTCTTGCATTACATTTACTTTTTATTAATTTATATGTTTATTTTTTCCATTGTGTGCTTCCTTAATTTTTCATCAAATTAAGATCAATTGAATTGATCACACAATGTGTTTAATTACAAGAGTGAATTATGTTATTTTTATTCTTGTGCTTTCCTGGGCCATGCTCTTTGATTTTGGGTGTGTGTAGAGGCGTTTGCACATTTTTTTCATAATCGACAGTTGCTACTGTGAAATCAGTAGAACTGTTGCAAAACTACAGAAAATGCTACAAAGTCAGAACCTAATAGGAACCCTACTTACAATTGGGTATTACCCCTAAGATTAAGTGTTGATTTGAATTCCAACACTTAGGAAACTTGTGGTTGAACCAATTTAGTAGTTAAATTTGTCTTGATCATAATTTCCATCACTTGTAGGTTTTCTACAGGAGCATATAAAGTTGTTAGGAACTTTGGTATTGTGCATACAACACGAAGTCCTCACAAGTCTAAAAGACCCTGGGTTGATAATTAAATGATTATGTGAATTCTCATTACTATTCTAAATAAAGATACAAGTATTCACACCGTCACTTATATAAAATCAAGTCATGTTTTGACGGTCGATGATATTTGGAAACTAAGAATTTTATCTAATGATTCAATCTATTTTCAAACTTTAAGTTCATATTCAACTAAGCATTTTCCTTCTCTAAGTCATTTCTTAATGATGCAACCTCTACTTCTAATTTCTAACAATTTCTTTCCTTTTCTTATATCTGAATTAACAATGAATCCTATATTTTATTTGCATTTCCTAGTTGTAAATTTAGGAGGATGATTGATGCTTCATAAAAATCATGATATTTCTCTTAAAATGTTTGTAATATATCCTCTAGCTCTTTATTATTTCTTTTCATTCTATCTATTTCTTTTAGAAAACACAAATTTTCACCCTCAATATCTTTTTTACCTTCAACTTCTTCCTCTGATTCTAAATATTCATTTTAATGATTAACATCTTGAGAATTCATGGTTTTTTCTTCTCTAATTCCTCTGGAGATAGATAACACTTCCTCTACATCTAACTCATTTCTAGAGTAATCACAAGCTTTGAATTCTCATATCTTCTTTGAATATTTTGGGTTTGACTCCTTTTGAGCTGTATTTTTTGTCTTGATTTCATATGTAGTGAGAATGTCATCTCCCTCATAGATTCTTGGCTATCCCAAATTTCTTTAGCAGAATCATAATGCATCAACTTATCAACATCTAATTTTTATAGGCCACATAATTTGATATCCATGTCTTATGTATTATTCTTATCATCCTTCCTTTAACCCACTACATATTTCCTAGATCCAATGTCATGATCCTTTTGATCTAGGTGGCTCTAGACACACTCAGAATTTAGAAGTGGCCTTGAAAAAGATCAAAAATCAGTCCTTGAATCGAAATGAAACTAAGACTAAATCGTAGTGCTTGTCACCTTAATTCCAATAGTGTGAACAACACTCTAATCTGAGTTTGCATTCTCAAGTTATAGTTGGTCAAAGATTGGGTCAAACTTGGCCAAGTGGCAATCACTAACGAGGAAAAAATTTCGCAGAGTTTCGACACATGAAATCCACCCATCGAAAAGGGAAAACTTGTCTCCTACTTATTTTCCCAATGAACATTTTTTATTGGTAGATTTTGAACCACTATGTAATAATATCTATATCATCTATCTATATATATATAATAAATATAATATAGAATATAATATATAAAATATATAATATATATATAGATATTAATATAATATATATATTATATATAGATATATATATATATATAATATATATATATATAATATAATATATATATAGATATATATATATATATATATAATATATATACTATATTTATATAGATATATATATATATTTATATATATTATATATTAGAATATATACAATAATATATATGAATTTTAGGTGCTAGGCTGCCACCCCCGCCACCCCTAGAACCAATGGATACTGTTAGCCCTGAAGTATAGCGTTGACTTTGTGAAGGTCAAATGAGGATTCAGGCTGCTTTGTTGTTCTTAAAAGGGGTCCGACACGGGCCATTATTCCCTTTCTTCTCTTACCCCACTCACACTTTACCCTTTCCGTTTCCTAAATTAACCTTAAAATCCTAATAAAGCCCCTCTAACCTTAGCCCCAAGCGAATTAGCCAAAAACCCCCATAAAACCTTACCCCTCCACCATGTGCACCCGTAGCACGATTCTCGAGGACACCTCGTACTATCACCGCTCTCCGTCGTTGATATTTCCTCGCCAATCCAACGACCCACGCCTCATCTAAGACACATAACATGCCTGATAGCTCTCCACCATTAGATCACCCCCGCCAAATCTAATGGTCATCACCCATATCAAGTAGACAACAAGCGCGATAAGTACCCGCCCGATGAGGGTAGTTTTTCTTTTTCCCCGCCACTATGTGTCATCCTGTGAATGGCATCGGGCGAGTTCTGACACTTACCGCTTACCACCCGATGCCCACACGATAAAAACCATTACCACCCAAGTCAAACCACCCCGCGCATTATCGCTCACACATCTCCGCCACCCAATAACTGTCCGATCTGCTCACCTGTAGATCTAACGGCCCGGACATGTCCCACTCCCACTATGACCGCTAGCCTCTAGAACACGATCTCCACCACACATTTTATTTGATCCAATGGCCACCATTCATGATCACTCCCAACTTTCCATCTGCCCACGCACTCCATACTCCACTCCTTGTCTATTGCACAAAGGAGAAGATGGTCGACTCTGTCAGTCTGGTGACAGTCTGACCATGAAACTAAATTTAAAGAAGAGCATGACTGAAGGAGAAAAGGACACAACAAAACTTAGCAACCGAATTAAACAGTCATGGAACTCCACTGCCATGATTAATCTGACCACCTGGAGGACATAATGGTACCAGAACTAATCAGGTTTTTGTAGAGGAGAATGCAACTACGTTCAAAGACATTATCAGACAGTTAATGGTAGTTGGTGGTCAATTAAGACCCCTCCATCCCTAAACGGCTAAGAGCCATTGTAATGATAGATTATAAATAGCTGAAGGCAAGAGGTAATCAGCGTTGGCAATTGTGTTTTAGTTCAACTTCTGGAGACTGTAGATATTCTGTAACTTGCAGCGTCTCATCTTCATTTTCAAAAATGCAAGCTTCTTTCGTTGTTAACTGCTCAATGCCCATTTCTCCTCTCTTATAAGCTTGTGCTTGAAGTGTTGTATTCATGATTTCTTCTATGTCTAATGCTAGATAACTGTCATCTTATCTCTGGATTAGACAATTGAATGCATCAATGAGTAGGTCACTTAGGTTTCTTCTATATCAAATGCAAGATAACTATCATCTTATCTCTGCATTGATAGATTAGGTTAGCAAGTTTCTTTACTAGTTGCAGCTAGCCATCATACATTTTGTATGCATCTGCTGGTGTGGTTAGTATTCCTCATCTATTCACCTAATTCCCAAACTATTGAGCATTGGTAGTCTAAAGCCTTGTAATCTGAGGGTGTTCATGCATGTCTGGAGTGAAAATAGAGTAGAAGTGGTTATTTGGCTTGAACCAAACCATCACCCATCTCATTAAGTTCCTAGAACCATATTGAAGATTATATGTTACCATGCATCTCCAAGCTACAAACTAGGAGAGTTTCCTGGAGCCCTAACATAATTGGCACTGCTGCTGGGAGAGGAGATTGAAGTTCAGCTTCCTTGGGAGAACGACACATATCCATCTTTGATGATAGACAAAGTCTAGACATATTTTTGGTTGTAATCATCTATCTGGTGACTCTATCGGATGCCAAACCTCTTGGCGACTCCACATCATAGTTCTGGCTCAGTTTGTGAGGCATACTTGGGGAAATCCTCAGAAGTCACCAACTGACATAGTACCTAACCATAAGAAGATTATCAAGGAAAGAAAGACATCACAAAAAGGAGCATCAGGATCAGGTAAACCTAAACAATCTTATGCATGTCTGCAAGAAAGGCTTGTAACAAAGTACATACATGTTGACACTATAGCCTCCAGCACTAACAGTGAAGAGAAATTTTCAGAGATTCATAAAGATCCTTATTCTTTAGTTCCTCCTTTGGATTTCAACCCAAAGGAAACCTCCCCTCCTGTCCATCATATTCCTTTAACCCTATTAGTAATTTCTCAACTCCCTACCTTTCAGACTGCCAACACTCTTTCATCTACCCCAGTCATGGCTAGCCCACAAGCACCCACCAAAATGGAAAAATTCATAGCTACAAGGTATGGGCCCTTGGTATTGCCTACTCCTTTGAATGCCCTGCCTATAGGAGAATATCAGAAGTACATGCCTAAGTTCACTGGGACAGAAGGAGTCACAACAAAAGAACATCTTGAGTCATTCTATAGCTATGCAGATAATCTAGACATTAGTGAAGATGATGTGTGGATGAGAGTTTTTGTCCAAAGCCTAGATGGAGAGGAAAGAAAATGGTTTAGAGAATTAACCCCTAGGTCTATAATAGATATTGAGGCCTTAGATGATGTTTTCCTAAATCATTGGGGGGATAAGAAAGATCTTCTCTACTATCATACTAAGTTTGGGAATCTGAAAAGGGAAAATGGGGATTCACTTTCTGATTTCAATAAAAGGTTTAACAACATGTACAACAAGATACCAACTGAAGTGAAACCCACACCTACCACTGCCAAACTCACCTATGGGAATGCCTTTGATTCTGACTTTTGTCTACTATTGAGGGAGAGAAGATGAGCTTCTCTGGCTGAGATGAAGGATGCAGCCTTGGAAGTAGAATCCAACATCTTGGCTGTAGAAAAAATCAAAGAACATGTTGATAGAAGGAGATAGAGGGGTGAATCTTCCTCATCTTCAGACCCCAAGATCGATAAAATGACCAAGATGATAGAGTCATTGGACTCTGAAATCTCCAAGTTGAAGGTTGAACAACATTCAGGGAAAGTAAAGGCTCCCAATGCATTTCCCCTAGAAACCAAAATCCATATAGGAGAGCAAATGAACAACTGTAGGTCATGCAAAGGGTCCAAGAGGCCAGTGAAGAACAAAAGGTGAAGACTCCTTTCTAGAATGTAGTCATGGAGGAGGAGTAGTTTAATGAAAAGGATGAGATCCACTACATGGAAGACAAAGGCAATGCTTCCTTTTTGACATTAGCTACCTATGAGGAGTCATTACTCAAGGAACAGACTAGCCACGAGTGGGACAAAGAAGCGGTTCTGTAAACTAAAATCAGCAGAGATATAACCTGAGGTCAAGGATGAGTAATGGAAAAGAAAGCCCTATCCAAAAGACTGTTGTTCCTGTAGAGCAGCACATTAGCAAGTAGAAGCAACCAACAGCTGATACCAACATCCTCAAAGCACTAGCTCAAGAGGTAAGAGGTCTTGACAAGTCCCCTTCCCCTTTCAGTTTTGAATCAGAAGTTCAAAAGTTGAAAATATATGTACCTCTGATAGAACTAGTAAAGAATGAGGCCTTTAAGAAACCCATCCTTGATGCCCTTGAGCTCAAAGCCACACAAGCATCAAATCATTGTGTGAATTTGCAAGATGACAAACCTGCAATTGTCCTTAGCCCAATGATTGAACCTGCTGATGATAGTTCCCCATCATTTTATGTCTCCTTGACCATTCATGACAAAATCCTTCACAATTGCCTACTAGACACAGGTGCCAGCCATAACCTAATGCCCAAGGCTGTCATGGATGAGTTTGGCCTTGATATCACTAGACCTTATCATGACTTGTTCTCTTTCGATTCCAGAAAAGTGAAATGTCTAGGGTTGATCAAAGACTTGCCATCGCCTTATCTTAGCTACCCATGAAGAGCATGATGATGGATATTGTAGTAGCAGATGTCCCTCCTATGTTTTCCATGCAACTTTCCAGAGGATGGATTACGAGGTTGGGTGGGACATTGCAAAATGACTTGTCTTATGCCATTGTCCCGCTTTTTGGGGGAGAAAGCGGAAGGTTGTACAGGGAAGCCTAGCTGGCATATATCATCAGTGATGAAAAGAACCCCACTAATCATCCCATTTATGTTGTGGACACTGATTTTGGAGCATGTATTCTCCAAATTGAATAATCTCAGTTGGCCTCAATGCAGCTCAAGAAACCAATATGCCAGGTCATGGGGAAGAAAGGGCCACATATTTGGGATATGTTCTTTGATGGAGCTTGCTCTAGGGAAGCTATAGGAGCAAGTGTAGTGCTGGTATCCCCAACTCAAGAATGCATACATCTGTCTTTCAAGTTGAATTTTCAGGTCACCAACAATATAACATAATATGAGGTTTTAATATTGGGCTTAAATACTGCTAAAGAAATGGGAATCAAAGACATAAAGGTGTTTGGAGATGTCGATCTCATCATCCAACAAGTAAACAAAAAATTCCAAGAAAAGCAGCCCAGGCTGAAAGCATATAGAGATGAGGTATGGAGGCTCAAAGATTCTTTTCGTAGCTTTTGTATCTCATACATTCCTGGAGTCAAAAATCAGCTTGTTGACTCCCTTATTGTGTTCGCTAGCATGTTCGTCCCTCCCATGCCCCCTAAATTGGCTTATGAAGTTCAGGTGAAATATAGACCATCTCTGCCTGATAATGTCAAATACTAGAAATTTTTTGAGGATGATGATGAAGTCAATAGGTTTCTGCAAGTTATTGATGAATTCTCTGAAATGCAAATTGATCGACTGAATGAATCCATGGAGGAGTGTCACCAGTCTCAGTGAAGAAACAAAATCAGTTAGAACAACATTGTACAATTGCGTAGTAACCATATACATAAAGGGTTGATGCCTCTGCAAAAGTTGTTTGACCATAATGATGTACCTTATAAGACTGCTCAAAAAGAAAATAAGTCTGTAGTCCATAGGCATAAAATAGGGAGCCCAGATCATCCAAAGTATATAAATCTGTCCACCCATTTGTCTACTACCCGAAGTTCTGAATACTGCACCGTAATGAAGCAATTTGCCGATGTCTTTGCCTAGGAATACAGTGACCTTAAGACTTGTGACAAAAACATCATCCAACATAAGATCCCACTAGAGAAAGACACCATCCCTTTCAGATAGAAGTTGATACCCATAAACCCTCTGCTAGTCCCTTTGATTGCAAAGGAAATTAAGAAATTGTTGGCTGCCAAGATCATAGTTCCCTTGAGGTATTTAAAGTGGGTAGCCAACCTGGTAGTTGTGAGGAAGAAAAGTGGGGGAATCAGGTTGTGTGTTGACTCCAGGAACCTAAACAAATTCTCTAAGAAAGACAACTATCCCCTGCCTAAGATGCAACATTTGCTGCAAAAGGTTTCAGGGGCTAGAGTCATGTCTTTCTTGGATGGGTTTTCAAGTTATAACCAAGTTGTTGTACATCTAGAGGACCAATAAAAGACTGCAAGATGCCCTTTGGACTGATTAATGATGGAGCCACCTTTCAGAGGGCCATGTATATAGCTTTTATGGGAGAGAAGGACAAGTTTGTCCTAGTTTACCTAGATGATATAACAGTTTACTCCAGTAGCCATCAGGATCATTTGCAGCATTTGAGGAAAGTGTTTCTGAAGTGCAGAAAGTTTGGGATTTCAGTAAATCCTAAGAAGTCATAGTTTTCTCTCGAAGAAGGCAAACTTTTAGGACATATCATTTCTACTGCAGGTGTTAAGATTTACCCAGAAAGAGTTAAAGAAATACAGGCATTGTCTGTCCCAAGGCCAAAAAAGGACATTCGATCCTTTTTGGGTAAGATCAACTTTGTGAGGAGGTTTATTCCCAATTTTGTAGAACTAGTGAAACATATCACCTCCATGCTGAAAAGGGGATCAGAGATTAAATGGACTGATGCAGCAAGAAAATCTTTTGAAACCATCAAAAGAGCTATTATGGAAGCTCCCACTCTAATCAGCCCAGACTATAACAAGGAGTTCCATATCTTCTCTTTTTCTTCCTGTGACACCCTTGTAGCAGTCTTGTTGCAGAAGGATGATGAAGGTATAAAGCACCCGGTGGCCTTTTTCAGCAAAACTTTAAGGGATTCTGAATTAATATATGACATTATTGAAAAATAGGCTTATGTTCTCATTAAGTCTTTAAAGGCATTCCAAATCTACATTATGCACTCCAAGGTGATTGCCTATGTACCTTCTACCTCAGTAAAGGATGTCCTAACACAACCAGATGTTGATGGAAGAAGGGCTAAATGGATTGTAAAGCTCATTGAGTTCAACATAGAATTGAAGCCCACCAAGCTTGTCAAAGGCCAAGGCCTTGCTCAGCTGATGGCTGAAGAAAATTGCAGAATGTTGGCCATAAATTGCATGGGTACAAATTCAGATGTTGGACAGATAGGGGAAGCAATAGTGGAACAAGGGAAGAACCAGTCTTTGGCTGAAAATCTGGCTTCATGTGACTGGTATTCTAGAATAGCTCACTTCTTGTTGAAGCTAGAAGTTCCTCCAGGCCTCAATTCAAGCCAAGCCAGGACCATTAAGCTCAGAGCAGCCAAGTTTTGTATTAATAAAAACTTGATTTATTGGAGGGACCCATCCGAAATCCTCTTAAGATGTCTAAACAAGGAGCAATATGTGGAAGTCAAGAACCAGTTCCATTCTGGCATTTGTGGAGGACATCATTATTGGAAAACCACAACCCACAAAATCCTAAGAGTTGGTTATTATTGGTCCACTCTATTCTTTGATATGTTTTCATTTTTGAAATCTTGTGATGAGTGCCAGAGATTTGCAGGAAGGCAACAGCTAAAATCTTTGCCCCTGAAGCCAATACATACCAGTGGCCCCTTCCAACAGTGAGGTCTGGATTTCATAGGGGTGATTAATCCACATTCCAGTGGCCAACACAGATGGATTTTAGTAGCCACTAATTATTTTACTAAATGGATCGAGGCCATCCCCACTAAGAAAGTTGATCACTAGGCTGTCATGAAATTCTTGATAGAAAACATTTTCACCAGGTTTGGCTACCCAAACAAATTGGTTACAAACAATGCAACAACTTTCAAGGTGAAAGAATTAGTGGACATGTGTGACTCAATGGGCATTAAACTAGTGCATTCCACCTCATATTATCCTCAAGGTAATGGCCTAGCAGAATCATCCAATAAAATCCTAGTAAGGATAATCAAAAAGCTACTGGAAGACAACAAGCGGAGCTAGGATTCCAAACTAAAGTTTGCATTGTGGGCTGACAGGGTCACCACCAAGAAGTCCATAGGGAATTCTCCATTCAAGTTGGTATATGCCACTGAAGTTGTTTTTCCAGTCCAATTGATCCTCCCTATGGAAAAATGTTTATAGGAAGAGCAGAATGAGGAAAATGGCATGGTAAGGAGGATGAGTGACTTGGTTGAAGTTCATCAGATCAGAGATCAACTGATTGAGAGGTCCACAATACATCAAAGGAAAATCAAGGAAGCTTTTGATAGGAAGGAAAAGATAGTCAATTTTTAGGTTGGTGACTGGGTTCTCAAATGGGATTCACTGAAGGAAAAGAAAGGCAATCATGGTAAATTTGATGCTCTATGGGCAGAACCATTTTTCGTCTCTCAAGTCTAGGGGAACAATACTTTCATGTTGCAAAGTTTGAAAGGAGAAACTATTTTTGATGGCCCAGCCAATGGGTGATTTTTGAAAGTTTATTTTTTTTAAGGCTTTCAGGCCTCAATGTTGTAAATATGTTATTTTTCAAAGTTTTAGTGTAGGCTTAGATAGACTCCATACCCAATGGAATACTAGGTAATATTTCTGATCTTGTTTCTTATGTAAAAGGTAGTGGTCTATGGTTCTTGAAACCTCACAGGAAGGATTTCATCCCTAAAAGGAGCCAGCGTTAGCCCTGAAGTGCAGTGCTGACTTTGTGTAGGTCAAATGAGGATTCGGGTTGCTTTGCTGTTCTTAAAAGGGGTCCCACACAGGCCATTATTCCCTTTATTATCTTACCCTGCTCACACTTTACCCTTTCCGTTTCCTAAATTAACCTTCAAATCTCGACAAAGCCCCTCTAACCTTAGCTCCAAGCGAATTAGCCAGAAACCCCCCATAAAACCTTCCCCTCCACCATGTGCACCCGTAGGACGATTCCCGAGGACATCTTGTACTGTCACCACTCTCCACTGTTGATCTTCCCCCACTATTACATGTCATCCCGTGAATGGCATCAGGTGAGTTCTGACACTTACCACTTACCGCTCGATGCCCGCACGATAAAAACCATTACCACTCAAGTCAAACCACCCTGCGCGTTATCGTTCACACATCTCTGCCCCCCAATAACCGTTCGATCTGCTCACCTGAAGATCTAACAACCTGGACATGTTCCACTCCCACTATGACCGCTAGCCTCTAGAACACGATCTCCATCACACATCTCCTTTGATCCGACGGCCACCATTCATGATCACTTCCAACCGTTCATCTGCCCACGCACTCCATACTCCACTCCATGTCTGTTGCATGAAGGAGAATATGGCCGACTCTTTCAGTCTGGTGACAGTCTGACCATGAAACTGAATTTAAAGAAGAGCATGGCAGGAGGAGAAAAGGACACAGCAAGACTCCGCAACCGAATTAAATAGTCATAGAACTCCACTACCATGATTAATCCAACCACTTGGAGGATAGCATGGTACCAGAACTGATCAGGTTTTCATAGAGGAGAATGCAACTGCGTTCAAAGATGCTATCAAACAGTTAATGGTAGTTGGTGGTCAATTAAGACCCCTCCATCCCTAAATGGCTAAGATCCATTGTAATGATAGATTATAAATAACCGAAGGCAATATGTAATCAAGGTTGGCAATTGTGTTTTGGTTCAACTTCTGGAGACTGTAGATATTCTGTAACTTGTAGCATCTCATCTTCATTTTCAGAAATGCAAGCTTCTTTTGCTATTAATTGCTCAATGTCCATTTCTCCTCTGTTCTAAGCTTGCGCCTGAAGTGTTGTATTCATGATTTCTTCTATGTCTAATGTTGGATAACTATCATCTTATTTCTGGATTAGACAATTGAATGTATCAATGAGTAGGTCACTCAGGTTTATTCTGTATCAAATGCAAGATAACTGTCATCTTATCTTTATTGATAGATTAGGTTTGCAAGTTTCTTTACTAGTTGCAGCTGGCCATCATACATTCTGTATGCATCTACTGGTGTACTTAGTATTGCTCATCTATTCACCTAATTCCTAAACTATTGAGCATTGGTAGTCTAAAGCCTTGTAATTTGACGGTGTTCATGCATGTTTGGAGTGAAAACAGAGTAGAAGTGGTTATCTAGTTTGAACCAAACCATCACCCATCCCAATAAGTTCCTAGAACCATATTGAAGATTATATGTTACCAAGAATCTCCAAGCTACAACCTAGGAGATTTTCCCAGAGCCCTAACAGATACCATATGTATAATAAATAGTGTAATGGGCAGGCCAACTCGACGAAATTGCCCGGCCACCTTCAATACACACAAAACACTATTATATGTAATACGATGGCAGACCTGCCAACCACTAACGGTATACCATATATGTTTCACCAAATTTTGAACTCACCCAGCTAAACAGCTGGCAAGTCTGCCGGTGGAACAACACCAAACCAATATATGCTACAATATTTCATAAACTATAACCACCGAACCATATTTTACCACTAGTGTTGAAATATGTTAAGCTAGGTTTAATATATATATATATATATATATATATATATATATATATATATATATATAATATATATGATATGTTGGTCACGCGGAGGTTGGAACCGCTGACCTCCCCCACCAACTTAAGGCTTGTTTCCAACGGTGAAATGACCCACATTAAAATTGATGCCGCTACCTATTGTATAAACTCAAATCATTTTCCATCGAAGGAGGCCCAGCGATGAAGGAGTGACAGAACCTTGAGTAGCCTTTTGGCGTGGAACCATGAGTGGGAGAATATGCCAAGATGCTAAAAATATTCCCTTAGAGGGCTAGAGGTGCCAGTGTCACAATTATTCAGCAACAAAGAGCAAAGTGGCATGACAACCTTATAAAAAAGAAGTTGTTTCAAAAAGGGGATTGGTCACTCCTCTATGACTCCAGATTCTAGGATTTTCCGAGAAAGTTGCAAACAACATGGCTCAGCCCTTATGAAATACAATAAGTACATAACAATGGTACTTTAACTTTGACTACCATTGATGGGTCTGGCCATTCTTTCAAGGTGAGTGGGCATTGGGTGCGTCTCTATCAAAAACCACTCACCAAGGAGTCTTTCTACTAGTAGGTATGTGAGGACCCCTCCATGCAAATCTTAGCTGCAGGGAGTGATGATCGAGCAACTTTTCTTTCGTAAAATCATGATTTTCTTCAAATTGTAAATAATGTATATGTTCTTTTTGATTGATTGCAACTTTGTTAAGCATCACCATGTAAATATGATATTTTTCTTGTTTTAGGTGTTTGGTAAGTGTTATTCAACCGATTGAACTATTGTTGTTTAATCAATTGAACAACACTTATGTTTGTGTGTGTGTTGTTGCTCAATCGATTGAATGATTGTTGTTCAATGAATTGAGCAACACTTATTTTTATGTTTATATTCTTGTTCAAATGATTGATCGATTGTCGTTCAATCTATTGAATGATTGTTGTTCAATCAATTGAACAACACTTATTTTTATGTTTATATTCTTGTTCAAATGATTGAACGATTGTTGTTTAATCAATTGAACAACAACTTTTTGCATTTTTTGAGTTTTGTTGTTCAAACGATTGAAAGGTTGATGTTCAATCGACTAAACAACACTTTTTGCATTTTTTCCATTTTTTTTGTTCAAACTATTGAACGATTTTTGTTCAATCAATTGAACAACACTTTTTGCGCCTTGTCCATTTTTTCTATTCAATCAATTGAACAACACTTTTTGTGTTTTTTTCTTCTCCATTTTTTCCATTCAAACAATTGAACAATTGTTGTTCAGTCGATTGAACAACACTTTTACCTTTTTTATTTTGTTGTTCAAACGATTGAATGAACATAACTTTTACGTTTTTTATTTTGCTTTTCAAACGATTGAACAATTGTTGTTCAATCGATTGAACAACACTTTTGTGTTTTTTTTTTCTTCTTCTTTTCAATTTTGCTATTCAAATGATTGAACAGTAGTTTTTTTTTTTTTTTTTTCCAAATTTTTGCTCAAATGATTGAACGATTGTTGTTCAATCAATTGAACAACACTTTTTGTGCTTTTGTAGGAATAACTGTGATTTCTTTTACTGTTTCATCACCGGTCATTTTGCCATCTTTCTTTTTCTTTTATGTTTTGAATAAACACCATCTGATTGGATTTGTGCCTAACATAAAGAAAAATAATAATGTCAATACCATTATGACCTATGAAGCCTTTTGGTGGTTATATTTATTCAAAATATGGCATGGTGCATCTCTATAATGAGTGGCTGAACATCTTTTCTTTGGACACATCATAAAATGATTCATTATTTTAAAACCATATTGGCTTATATTTCACACTTTCAAATGGATAAATCCCTTTGATATAATGATATGGGGGTAAAAGTATAAACTTTCATTGGCAATTTTCTTACTTCTTACACCATCCTTGACCCTTAAGGAGTAAATGAGCCTCCCTCTTTTTATAATAAAAGCATCAAAATATGAAAATGCAACAAAAGAGGATAGGGGGTCTCATCGCGAGTCAGCCTACCATGATCATAAAGATGTAATAGGTGACATTCCATTTTGGCCACCAAACCAAGGTAATGACCTTCTTGATAATTAAAATTGTCAAAAGGATAGGGGGTCTCATCACGAGCCAACCTAATTAGTTTGTTATATCTTGGTGAATGGCATTATGATTATTTGGTCACCATGCCAGCATAGTGGTCTCTTTATGACAAGAAAAGAAAGAATCATCTACATACTAAAAGGAGGAATTTGGATCATTTGTGGGGTTAAAAAGTAACCATGTTGAGGCTATGAACGCCTGCTGCTAGTAGTGGTTCTGCTTGTGGTATGGAAGTACTATCTTACACTTCCAAATGCTCTCTATTCTATTACCACCTATGGATTCATTTCTAAAGGAAATTTCCCATTTGAGCAACACTCTTACAAGCCAACACTTTATATTCATTATATTATATTTGTCCAATCACTTTATGATAGTAATTAATACTCACTGTCAATTATGCGTTTGTTACTAATATCACTCAAGGTGAAAATATTTTGACATAATGATTTAAATCTCTGCTTTTAGTTTTTGGCCATTTTACCTCTGATACATGTATTGCTTTAATTTCTTTGTCATATATCACGCCTCTTTTATGGATTGGTTGACTACATTTATGAATTACCAATTCTTTCTCTTTCTTTTCACATGCTTGGTGGATATGGACACCCTTTTCTCATTAGAGGGGGCAGGGTCTGCGTATGAACTGCATGTGTGACAATTATGGATAATTGTGTGATAATTATTAAATTGATTTCTAGGTAAAGGATTGCATGATGATTGTGTATGCATAATAATTATCAAAGTATTTTTTATTGGAGAAAGGACGAAGACCATTATGGATGGCATGCGGATTGATTATGAGCCTATGTCAAATATTGCTGACGAGAAAAATGACTTGAATATATATGATGTTAATTCCCAAAACAACATCATTTTCTTGTTAATGGCTTTAACATTCTTTTGATGTTGTTCTAAACTGTGAAAGTGAAAGAGAAGTGCATGTGAGTGAACCAGTCACAGGAAAACAACATCCATGGGAGGTAGAGCAATATGAAATGAACCCAAAATGCTCATGGTATCGGAACAAGCTTGTGCAATTTTCGAGCGTGTCGGCTGGCTATAATATCTAAATAAATTGCAGGGATTTCACGAAGAGATGACACTCAAATTCCTGAATTTGCAGAATGGAAGCACCACAGTAAGAGGCAAGGACATAATAGTCTTCGAAAGAGTCATAGCCGAAGTGACTAGAATTTTGGCTGAGGGAACAAAATGGACAGATAAACACTTCCTTCTGTACAATGCGGTTGCAGTATTCTAGGACCCAAGTGAGCAACTGGTGCAAACAGGGAAAGGGATTCACCCTTCAGTGCTAAGACAACCATGGTAGGAATTGGTAGTCATTGTGAAAAGAAACATCACATGCGATGGTCGAAAGGATGTGGTAAAGCACCGCCAACTCAAACTTTCAGCCATCCTAAAGTAAAAAATTTCAAATAATTTTCCATTTTATTTGAATTCCCTATTGCATGATGTTGTTCGTCGAGTTAGGAAAGCAAAGGACCCACACACAATCATCAGTCATCTTGGAATGATCAAATTGATTATCATGCATGGACTCGCCCAGCAGCAGCTAACCTGGGACAATATTATAAATCCCACTCTGGCCTCACCTACAGACAACCCGGCAAGAGAACAGCAAGGGCCAAGAACCCTAGGTCCAAGAAGGACACTGAAAGGGAAGAATTCCTTTGTGCCCTTGAACCCAGCAAAACGTAGGTGCTCTATGTGGATGAAGTCCCAATGACATACCCCAATTCAAACAAATGAGGCAGGGCCATTTCATACACCACCCCCAAGTCCACAAAATTCCCCTTTGAAAGATTATGAGGAAGAGGTGGCCAGGGTATTGGAAAACATGGGGATACTTGGTGAGGGAAGAGAAAAATCAGGGAATGTTGAAGGACAAATTGTACCCCCAACCAATCTGCCTCTGCTAACAGCCTGGTTATGATCAAACCTTACCATTTACTAATTTTTTGGAAGAACAGAGGGAACCAATCCCTTATGTGGAAAAACCACTTGAAGCTAAGGTGCATGAAGAGGAATACATTAGAGAAGAAAATCAGATAGCAGATATCAGTCCAGTGGACCCCCCAATTGAAGAAAATCCTACAGATGAAACCTTGGGAGATGAAAATCAACTAGGAAATGCTAGTTTTTTTAAGTCCTCTGAGGACGAGGCCTAATTAGAAGAAATCCTGGAGAGTGATAATTGCTCAAGAGACACCATTCTATTGGGGTCTCCTGAGAGAGAAATTTGTGATGAAAAAGAGCTAGAAGTGAAGCTCCATCAGGAGATACAGTTCCAATTCAAACCCTTCCTGATGCTAACACAATACCACCTGAGCATGAACTTGAGGAAAATTCAATTGCACCACCACCAATTGGAAGTCTTAGAATAAAGAATACCTACAAGGACAGGCTCGGAAAAATTATTAAACAGTATAGAAAACATAAGAGAATAGTTGGACAGCTAAGATAGTGGTTAAAAGAAGTAATCAAAGCTAGAAAATTGAAAGCGGAAATGGATACCACAAGGACACACAAAAAACATTATTCTGGAAAAGACGCTGAAACCCAAACTGAGATTCTTTTGGTCTATAAAAAGGAAACTCAAAAAGAACCATGTCTTGTAGAAGACAGTGAAATGCAGACTGAAGACCCCTATGTTTTCCCACAGGAGACCCAAAAGGACTACCCTACTATGAACACTGTCATTCAAACTAATGCTGAAGAAAGCATCCCATTGATTTTTGCATAATTCAAGAAGCAGCTGAGGCTGCTGTCTAGACTGAGCCTATGGAGACACAAGATAATGAATCCCAAATAGAGGAGACATGATTTCACACCACGATTTCAGCAGGTGTAGTCAATTTCGTCAGCTAAGATTTTCATTTTCCGACCATCTCTGATAGTGGAGGTATATGATTAATTGATTCCATGTCTTTCTTTGATTTGTTGAGATGTTGTTGTTGTTCAAATCCTTGTTACCATTTTGTTTAAGGATACTTGTATGCCACTTCAGGTGATATTTTATTAGCTTGTCATGTTGAAGGAGGGCCCATTTGAGTGAGGGTTCTGATAGGGAGAACGTCTCGTGGAGAGACATGCCACTATGATTGATGGAATTTATCCTTGTAAGGACAAAGAATGTACTATGTACTCACCATCATCTTAAAGCATTTAATGAAGTAACGTCCCCACTCTTGACACCGGGGCCAAGAGACGTAACCCACACTGGGTGAACTCCATTATCAATTTGTGTGTTCTTATATTTGATGATTGTCATCATGTTTCATCTTATTTAAAGCATGCACATGTGCTTTTTCTCTACTCTTTTATATGAAATTATGTTAATGTCACATAAGTAAAAGGTCTTGGTTAATTCTGGTAGCTGAAGAGATCTGGCCCAAGTTTGGTATTAGAGTGGTCTTCTTACTAATGTGAATTGCGAGTCTAAAAGATTGAGCGTACAATAAGAAGGGAAATGGAGAACAACATAGATCTCTATGAGGACCTCCTCAAGATGGCATGCATGGTGGACATAACGTATGCATATTATGAGGATACTATGGAGAGAGAGGAATAGGAAATAGAAAGAGCAAAGGACAAATCTCCATCTCCATATTCCATTGATTATTCATCTTCTTATTTGTCTTCTCATCATTCGGATGTGGAGATCAATTAGAGACTTCAAGAAGAGAATGTTGAGTTGACAAGACTTCCACGAGAAGAAAAAGAGGAGAAGCAGAGACTACAACTTCAATTGTGAGCCATAGAAGAGGCCTTGGAAGAGTTGAAGCACAATGAGGGCTTAACGAAATGATCATCACTAAATTTAGAATCAACAACTAAGGTAAAAAAATGTTGATCATTCTTGAGTCTCTTTTTCAAACGACACTATTTTTATTGCAAACATGGAGGTACCCATTTCAGGAATTGGCACGAGACTCTTTACCAAGATGGGATATAAAGGAGGAGGACTTGGTCTTAATGGCTAAGGAATGATTTAGCAATTGGAGGTGGTACAAAGACCTCGATTCGCAGGTTTGGGATACACTGGAGGAGAGTGCACAAATGTGTCAGAAGCTTCCAAGACATTGTTGAAATTGTCAAGGAAAGCGAATGATGGTAACACATCACCATCCTCCAATGATAGTGCACATACCAAAGGGAGAGCTAAGGTAAGCTCTCATCGACAGAATCACACCAGAGACAATTAAGAGAGGTATAAAAAGTCTCATTACTCTCGAGTTCATTTTGATTACAAGAATGTTGTTAATGATGAGAAGAATTCATGACATAGAAAACCATGTAGTTTTTGTGGTTTACATAACCATGTGGTTACTGAGTGTTGGAAGAAGATGGCAAAAAGAAAGAGGATGAGGAATTAAATTCCTTCTCCACATCAGGGAAAGAAGAAGGTAAAATAGGTATGGAGGAAGAAGTATTTTTCTAGTCATTGCAATAGAGCTGGACATCAAAAAGCCTCACGTTGGAGGTTTCATCCAAGACAAAGCGCCCGTGCAGGAACCAGCTGGAAAACTTTCTTAATAAGCGAATACACCACAAGGAGATGATGACCCATTCACTTTCATGAGTGTTATAGCACCATTTATCACTCTTTTTATTTGTGACGCTTGGTTTATGGCCTAGGGCAACCCCTCCTTCTAGACTTGGTCCAAATATATTAAAAACAATGTTTTATTCCCTGTACACTACTTTTCCCTGAGATAAAATTGTGTACATATGGGTTAGCCAATACCCAACCTGCGTATATGTGGTAAAACACTTAAAAAAAAATAAATTTCCTTAATTATGGGCGGAGTTCACGGGTTTTAGCTATTGATTACATCCTATTGCCCATGGCCCAACTATTTCCCAACTAAAAAACTAATTGGGAGAAGTATAAATAGAATTCTATGGGAAGGCCTAAAAGAGGAGAAGCAATAGAGTTATTATATTGAGATTATCCCCGACTGAGTATGATGAATCCCTGTGCCTCACGTACTTCCCCAAGCTTTAGGAAACCCTTGTTTCCTTGATTATAGATATTCTCCCTCTTGCTTGAGATATCATCGTGTTGGTTATGGAAGAAGGTTGTTGAGGGTTGGGATAGGACGAATCTGGAGGACCGTTCCGCTTGGAGCCAGAAGAAGAAGACTCAGGTGAATTCTCTCCATGTTATTTATAACTTACTGCAATAAAAGAAATGTTGTCTTATTTCCGAAATTAACTTTGTTTATGCATCAAATTATGTTGTAATTCATACATGAATGCTGTTTTTATGTATGATCAATCATTTGCTTATATGATATTAAGTCAAATTTCGTGAATATGCTTTACTTCTATACTGCTATGTATATTTGAAATAGATCATTTTCAGGTTTGAAGAACATCAGGAGTTGCAGAGGGTCTAAACCCTGCGGGACCTACTCGAACAAAGGAAATTCGGGTACAGTCTCCCTTACGTAGTTTGTTTATATAAGCATTTTTCTTGAGTTGTATGAGTGTTTCTTGTTGTAGTTTGTTTTTGCTCTGTTGGGGTTCTAACCGAAAGCCCTAGGGCACTTATTCCCATAATAGAATTGGTGACTCCACTGGGGATAACAATATTGTTATTCCTAGTTTGGGTTGTTCAGTGTCATTCAAGGCTTAGTCTTTGGTTTGCTTAATGTTATAGTCTTATTTGGTCTACTAGAGTCTCAGACCTTAAGTCTGATATTTTTTATCTGGCTTTGTTTTTTACTTTTCTTGCAAAGCTTTGTATATGCCTTTTACTCTGTTTACAGTAGCATGCATACGCATGTTTCTGTGAAGTAAACCCACGTATACACGAGTTTCCTATATCAAAAGTGCATGTACATGCCTCTGTGCTTGAAAACAGTCGCGTATACCAATTTTTGCATTGTTTTTTCAAATCTCTTTGCCCAAAAAGATTTGTTTCCTAGTCTGTTTAGTCTCTAAGTGGTCAATTTCTATTTGAACAATTTCATTATTCTGCAAGCTTATTGTTTCAAAGTCTCTTCCTCATTGAAAAGATTTGGCCTAGGTTTACTTTTTGAGCGAGTTTTTAATTGGTGTTCTGGCACACAAGACTTCGTTTAGAAGTTCTTGATTGTTTTGGTCCTCCAAAATAGGTGATTGTTTTCAGTCTCATTGTCAAGATTGGTTTTTTATCTACTTGCTTTGCTTTCCATTGTTTTGTCACCTTATAGCTTTTCTTGCTTTCTGAAAGTCTTTTTTGATGAATTTGAAAGTATTTATTTCCTGGATTCTTGGTCAGTTTGTCAAGCTATTTGGTACTATTTGGGTCGTTTAGTACAAGTCGAAGCCTTTCTGCTCAAGTTTTCTTTCATTTTCAAGTTTGTAACTTGCAAAGACTTCTTGTGCTCTTTTTTCGATTTTTGAGTTTTAGTAACATTTTGAGTGATTTCAAAAAGTTGTTTTGGTTGTTTCTTGAAAAATAAAACATCTCAGAAAACATTGTTTTCTTTTCTTTTGCCAAGTTTGATTTTGGTTTCTTTTGATTTTTGAAAGTGAATTGCAATCTTTTAAGCTTTGTCCTTCTTGTTTAGAGAGAATTTTGTATTCAAAATTTGTATCCTCTTCAATACTTAAGTTGGCTCATTGATATTTTTAAGAAATTACTTTCAACTTTTTAGAGTGATTTAGGATCTTGGATATTCATTATACCTTGCATTAGGGTAGTTTTCATTGTTAAAGCATTTGTAGTCTTTTTAGTTTTTGGGTGTGTGAAGTGTGTTTCAAGAAAAGAAAAGAAAAAGTATTTTGCTTTATAGAAGTTTCGTAGAACCCACATAAAGATCTCTTTTCATTGAAGAACAAATGATTACATTCATATATTTAGTTTTTCATTGATTTCTTTTGCGTCATACAAACACCATTGGTTTCACTTCCATCTATACCCTTGACTTAAAAGAACAGCAATTAAAATCAAGCGCTTAATTAAAATAAATTAGAACTTATGTATTTTCATTAGAATACGCCAACAAGTTTAGGTTTATTAGGGCCTTGGATTAGGCGAGAGGAGAGTTAACTCTCCAAGGCTGCTCTAAATTACAAAACATAGAAGTTTGATTAATGAGCGAAATCTAATAGCGTTAGCAAGACTAGGAAAGCTCCATGACTGGGAGTAAAGCACGAGGGTTAGTGAAGATAAGGACGAGAGATGCCCCTTCTCTTACATTTCAGATCCTACCTCACGACTACTCTGCCCTACTTTGGATATGGGTTGGTTACCATAGTTGCCTATCCTAGGAACCACACAGGTGGATATGGAGGGGAATCCCATGGCACCTAAGGTTGACGTTGTATCACATTCAGTATTACTTCTGGAGGGCACCCTTACGAAGCTTGGGGGCTTTCATCGGCAAAGGCTATTGTCTGGAGGGCAGTGTAACTACCTCTGATACGTTCACTAGTAGGCCTGGGGTATAATTACCCTAGTCTATTTTCGAAAGGCCGTTGTTATTAAATTTCTTGTATTTTGTTGTTCGGTCCTAATCACCCAAAGCATAAATACTTGAGAGTTCTTTGATTGCTGATATCTTTAGGGACATTTTAGTGAGTGTTCTTTGCTCCTAGTCAGCCTAGCTTTATAATTTTTTGATTCTTTAGGAAGATCTTTTAAATAATTCAAAGTGGCTCACCAACCATCTCGATGATCTAGGAGACTTCGTGGGCTATCACCTACGAGTCTGGAGCCTTCTCCTAGAAGGCGTAGGAGCGATTCTACTAGTGGTTTTCAACCAGTAGCAGCAGGAGAATCGAAGATTGATCCTCTGCTTGGGGGAATTAGTTCACAAGATAGACCTGGTACCAATACAGAGTTAGAGAGGAACACACCAGTTCTTTCTCGAGTACTCTTCTAGTTCAGTTGGAAGATAGTATCGAAGTAGAAGATCTTTCAGAGTCGGTTGCAGTTCTAAATTCTCCTCTCCCTTCTAACCATCCAAACATTTTGTTATACGTTGGAACTCCGACTCATAGGCCTTCGAGCCCAGGTTTACATACATCTATTCCTTCGATGACCACTACTAGAAACATGGCATCTACGACGAGTGTTGCGAGCATGCAGACTCCCATATCTGTGCAAGGGGGAGGAACTATTTCCATCCCTTCTAGTACTCCTAGCACGACTATATTTAGGTCTACTTCCATTCCGTCAATGAGTGGAAGTTCTCAAGCTACTGCATCTAGTTTTGGATTTTTCCGTTTTGGAATGCCATCTCAAGGTATTCCTTCAGTTCCTTTGAACATACCATCAATCGCCTCTACATCCATGATGAGTGGATCGGCTTATTTTCAGGGTTTCCCATTTGGAAGTGGTCAAATACCACATTCCAATATGATAGTAGGGTCAATGCCTTTTCCTTTTACAAGTCAAGGTAGTAACCCCTTCCAGAGTTGGACAGACCCTGCGGTTAGTGGGATAGGAGTTGAGAATCAATTTTTCGGCCAACAAGGGAATGTGTCGTATTCTTCAGTTAATTCATTTCAGAGTTTTCCACCCTTTTCTAATGCATGGAACCCTTATCAGGGGTTGTCATCTCCTTTCAATACTTCGTTAGGGGGTAACTTCACTGGCTACGGAGGATTTTCAGTAGGAATTGGTAAAACTCTGAATTTTGCTGGACCACAAGGAACACCTTTTGTTTCAGTAGGCTCTACAAGTTACTTCAGGAAGCCTAATGCCTTTCAAAATCCAGGTCATTCTCTTCAGAGCTTTGGGAACCCTGCCCGCTCTAGATGGAATTCCCAAGGTCCACCATGACTTCGTTTTCTAGCCACGCTTAATTTTCTAGACTTAACTAAATTGAAGAATGATCTGATTAGGTACAATATAGCTTGGCCTCCGGTCCCAACTAAACTTCTCTCGTGTATTCCAAAGTTCGAAGGGAAGAGTGGTGAAGACCTGGGAGACCATGTGACCACGTTTCACTTATGGTGCTCATCCAACTCCCTGATAGATGATTCAATCAGGTTGAGGTTATTTCAGCGCACCCTAATCGGAAATGTGGCCAAATGGTATATACAGTTGCTAGGGGGCACCTATACTTCTTTCGCTAATTTGGATAATATCTTCTTGAACCATTTTCAGTTGCCTATCCGCTATGAACCCGAAACTGAACTTCTGGCTAACTTTTAACAAGACACCGCAATTCACATTTCGGATCACGTCTAGGAATAGAGAAGGAGAAAAAGGCTTATCAAAGCTGAAATTCCACTAGAGTTCCTTCCCGAATGGTTTCTCAAATCATTACAACTTGAGATCTCAAAGGATGTCTCTCTTTCCGATGTTTATTCGGAAGACTGGGCTATTTTTCGAGCCCAACAATTAGAACTGATATATTCTCAGTTTGGGACTCTTTAGAAAATTCTACCTGATGCTCCTAGATCTAAGGTTGATTTAGCCAAACCTAAGCCAGGCCCTCACGCCGATGGTATAGTTGGATCAATTGACGCGAATACGGTGAAACTTTTGAATCAATTGCAGCAATTGTCTCTACAAACTGATTCTTCTAACCAGGGAACACTATCTACACCTACACCTTCCCAACCTACCTCTATAAACATCGTCTAGACCTCTAACCCCAATGGAAATCAATAATCCAATGGGAAGAGGAAGGGACAAGGTAAGAAGAAGAACCAGGAAGGGAAAGGCAAGGCAGAAAAACCCGGAAACGGTGCCAGTGAGGGTAGAAAAGAGTCCAAGAAAAAGGTTAAGTTTCCATGCAAGTTATGCAATGGAGATCATTTGACTCACCTTTGCCCTAAGATACAATATGCTCAACACTTATTAGTGTAGCAAGGGTCCTCTAGCTCCCAAGCTGTTCTAACTAACCCTTTTACCAAAGGGCAGCAATTACTTGCTAGCACGAATTCGAATGCTGGTACCTCCGCAAGGGGCAACTAGGAAGGGGAAAATTCCTCAAATTTTTATATGATGAACTCTCATGTCAATGTTGCTACGCAAGTACGTGATTATGGTGAAACAAAAACATCTAAGGCTAAATCTGTTCCCAAAACCATAGAACCACTTCATATTGAGTGACCCTCTATTGAGTCTATACCTCGGATACCGAAAGGTTCCGAAAAGTGCTCGACTACTAACCCTAATTCTATGGCAGCCCAGAACTAATCGATTGTAGAAGATCTAGCATAAATTCCTTGTGTTATGTCTGCTTTGGGGGTACTCCAATCATGTGTTGCTCATAGAAGTGTTTTGTTTTCGGCAATCGGTGCAATAGATCCAAAGAATAATTTAGTGCTCACTTTTGATATGCTAAATGTCAAAAAGAGACTTCCTCATCATATGGCTTTCTAGATAAAGTCCACTTACCGAAAAACCAATATTTTTCGGACAGTTATAGATGAGGGAGCTTCCACATGCATAATGTCTATGTCATGTTGGAAGGCCATTAGATCACCTTCAGTTGTTCCTTCACTAACTCTCTAAATAGCATTTGATGGACATTCTCATAGACCACATGGGATTATTCTATCCTTTCCTATATGTGTTGGGGGAAAGGTCGTAAACATTGAGGTGGAAATCATTGATGCCAACCTAGATTATAACCTCCTCTTAGGTAGGAATTGGATTTATGAGATGGATGCCATAGTTTCATCTTTATTCCATATCCTTTGTTTTCCTCATGAGGGGAGGATTGTTGAAATTGATCAGTTAGATTATTCTCCAGGTGACTCCCACACAACTTTGGATTCTACCATTCCATTGGTGGATAATCCCCGTCAACCTATTGAGAATTTAGGAGTTGGGATGTACTCTTCGTTAATGGGTATATTTGACCTTCCCGCTCCTACAACTAGAATCAATGCAATTTCACCCTCCAGGGGACCTTCACGGAAGGAGTTCTTTCGAACTCAATATTTTTCGGACGCTTGGCCCTTACCTTCATCTGCTACCAAATTAGATGGAGGGAAGGTTGGTGGAATGACATTTCCTATGCCTGCAGCAGAACTTAGCTATCAATCTATCACTAACTCTACAGACAACCATCCCACTCCTTTTTCACAAGAGGAGTTAGATGACAATGTGGCTCCATCTTGGACCCTCGACTCTACTTTAGCTCTGAATTGGTTGGATACAGTTTTACCATCTGAAGAAGAAATTTTGGAGGAAATGATGGGTGTGGATCAACCATGGGAAGATTTACATCATCGTTCATATTTTCTTCTTCCATTACATGAAGTTGAATCTAGGTTCTCCAATCTGCTTACTAGTGATGTTTGTACCGTTTCAAACCCTTTGGCTCCAACACAATTATCTGCTAAAGGTAATATATCTATTATCTCACGAACTATATCCATAAACATCTCTAGGAATCCTAATGTTATAGAAAATGTCTTCATCAGATCTGATTGTTCCCCTGAAAAAATTCAAATTTACACCAATCTCTTTAAAGAGTTTTGAAATGTGTTCACTTGGTCTTATGAGGAAATGCCTGGAATTGATCCATCTATAGTCCAACATGAGATCAAGACGTACGAAAATGCCAAACCTATTCATCAAAAACTTCGACCATTCAATCCCCAGAAAGCGGCAGCTATTAAAGCTGAAGTTGAAAAGCTACTTAAGGTGGGTTTTATATACCCCATTCCTCTAGCTGAGTAGGTTTCCAATCCAGTCCTAGTAGATAAAAAGCAAGGAACAATCTGAGTATGTATCGACTTTAAGGATTTGAATAAAGCTTGTCCAAAAGTTAATTACCCCACACCTTTTATTGATCAAATTGTTGATGAATGTGTGGGTGATGAAATTTTTTTGTTCATGGATGGATTCTCTGGTTACAATCAAATTACTATCCATCTAGAGGACCAACACAAGACAACCTTTATTTGTCCCTGGGGCACGTTTGCATATAGGAAGATGCCTTTTGGTCTTAAAAATGATGGAACTACTTTTTAGCAGGCCATGCCTTATGCTTTCCATGACATCAAACATGTTATCAAAGCATACTTGGATGACTTAGCTACTCGTTCTCGAAACATAATTGATCATCCCAACCACCTTCGGTTAGTTTTTGAGAGATGTCATTTTTATAAAATCTGATTGAATCCGAATAAGTGTGTTTTTGTAGTCACATCTAGTCGGTTGTTAGGATTCATTGTATCAACTAAAGGGATTCAAGTTGATCCTTTCAAGGTTGAGGCAATAATTCAGTTTCCTCCCCCGTCTTCCATTCATCAACTACAAAGTCTCCAAGGAAATGCAAATTTATTGAGAAGATTTATAGCAAATTATGTCGAGATTACCAAAGGATTTATGTGTTTGCTTAAGAAAGGAGTTCCATTTTTATGGGATGAATTCGTGCAACGATCTTTTAAAGTTGTGAAATAGGCATTAATCTCTGCTCCATTGTTGAGTGCACAAGATTATGGCAGAGATTTCCTTTCATATCTCACTGTGGCAGAATCAACCATCGGTATGGTTCTGGTTTAGGAGGATGATGCTCTCAATGAGCATGTAATCTACTACATGAGTTGAGGCTTAGTAGGACCTGAGATATGCTATTCTCCTATCGAGAAATTAGCCTTGGCAGCTATCCATGCTATCTAGTGGTTTCATCATTATATTCTACTGTGCAAAACGTTTGCCTTGGCGGTTGTCAATCCTTTTTAGTTTGTCCTTAGTAGGCGAGTGATTGGGGGAAAATATAATCGATGGATTGTTATTTTGCAAGAATTCGATCTCGAGTTCTTGTCACCCAAATCTAAGACGTCATTGGTTTTTGCGGAATTAATTTCAAAGCTGCCTTGTGAGGAAGCCATTGTTTATGAGGAAAATTTCCCCGACGAACATTTATTCCTCATTTCTTCACAAGATCCCTCGTACGGAGATATCATTATATATCTCAAAATTTCAAAGTTCCCACCTGCTTTCTCCAAAGATGAGTGTCAAAAGTTACATCACCTTGCCAAAAACTATGTTATCATTAGTGATACATTATATCGCAGAGGGGTTGACTCAATCCTTAGGCATTTCTTAACTTTGGAAGAAGTAGATTCAGTACTTAATGATTGCCACAGTGGAGCTTGTGGCAGTCATCTATCAGGGCTTGCAACAGCCTAGAAAATTTTGTGTGCAGGCTACTTTGGCCTTCAATTTTCAAAGATTGTATTAAAGTCGTCAAACATTGCCACCCTTGTCATACCTATACTCAAACAATGCACACGCATCTAGCTCCACATTTTCCTATTATCACTGCCTGTCCATTTATGAAGTGGGGCATTGACTTCACTACTTGTAATCCACCTTCAGTTGCGAATCACAAGTATATCATTGTGGTCATAGACTACTTTACAAAGTGGGTTGAGGCCATGCCTACTTACAAAAATGATAGTGAAACAACAACATTGTTTCTCTTCAACCAATTTATTTCATGATTTGGTATCCTGTTGGTTTGTTGGGGTCTGACCCAAGTTTAGAAGTGATTTAGCGAAACAAATCCCGCACTACCGGCCCTTTCGACAACAGTCCGTGGAGTGCAGATTGAAGTCTCACCTAAGGTAGTAGGGGAGGGTGCTAGAACTAGGTTTCCACACACTTGAGATGTCTTCATGTGGTTTGGAGGGGTCGCGAGCCGATCTACGCCCTCGCACTGCTCTGCACTACAATTAGGCTTCCGTGTAGATTCGAGTCATTACGCTTTATTATTAATGAGTTATGCTAGATCAGATCTATTTCTTAAGGTCTTTAAGCAAACATTTAATAGTTATAACCAATGCGCACCATCATAACTCTTAAGGACAGGTATAAAATCATAGATCATAATAGATGCATAAACCAGAACATAATCAGATCCATAGTATTTCAGAACCAACACAATAATTTAGAACCAACTTACCTTTATTAATGTCTTTGTTTCAATACAATCCCCTTTCGTCCCTATGCACATAGCTACAGGGGTCCTCACACACAGCTACAGACTCTACCAGGCCTCCACACACACAGCTGCGGAGCCTCTATCTAACTACTAACCTTCATGACTCGCACTTACAGACTTAGAGAAAATATTGCTTTCACAAACCCATAACACATCAGATCTCCCAAAAAGCTACTTTCTATCCTTAGAGCCTTGCTCTATTTAAACATTCCCATGGTCCGCAGACCATGGGTAGGCTGACTCACTTCCTATTAATTTACATTATTTTTTAGTGGACAACCCTTTGACTCGACCTATTACATTTTGCACTCTGCACACTTCATGAAACTTTTTACAATATCATTACCCTGACTTATGGGCTTTAAGCCCCAAAACTGTTACGCAGGGCCTCCACTACCCAATAGGCCCACAACACAATCATCGTGACTCATCCCAAGTCACTCGTCAGTGTAGCGATACGCGCTACCAAGGCTTCACAGTCCACCATCCCTGTGAGTGACACACTATGTTCTGCTGCTCCCTCTTTGTCTCCTGCAACTCTTCTTCAAGCTCTTGCTCCATTGCCTCTACTAATTCGCACAACCAATAATGCTCATTCTACTCTACTCAATTAACACAAATCACCCCCTCATAAGACTTTAGCTCAAGCTATGGTGCCGCATGAGGGAACTCTTCGTGCCAACGCAACAAGTTTCCAATTTCAGGTCTACTATATGTACTGTCTGTTGCAACTTGTGTTGCATTTTTGCAAGAAAGATGTTGTTGTCCGCGAGATCCAAATCTTCAAGGTGCATCATAGACAAACTGTTAACTGTAATTCTTTCATTTGTTTCCATTTTCATGGTCTTTTCCTTATCTTTCATGGGTCGCCAGCTAGCCTGTGGTTTACGCAGTAGCATTTGGACAAGTTCTGCTTTGTCTATAAGGATTTCCAGTACCTCCCCTACCCTTGGTACTGAAATCGCTGCAGTATTCGTGGCCATCAACACCACACTATCTAGAAGGTCCTACATCTCCAGTGGCCATATTACAACCTTGGGGCTTACTCCTTTGGCAACAATGATCAACAGTCCCATACTGGTGGGAAGGCACAATAGATCAATTTTCTTGATACCACAAATCATGCGATGGCTGCCCCCCTGCGATTTATAGGCATGTTGAGATTCAAATTCAATCGTTCCCTCCTTTTCTGGCACTTTAACATTACATTTACGATAGATTGTTCCGAATCTAGGTCGTATTTTGTATCTTAATTGCCTGCCACCCGCTCCTTTTCACCTTAGCTTAGACATCTTGTCATGAACAATCATAGCATTGGTCACCTCTATGAGCATCCACGCAACAACGCAACCCCTTCTGCACAACCACAATCCTTGTGACATATCGATTCTACGCACACCCTTGTTGTTGTGCAGCTCCCTCACAGACTGCTTTATCGTCCCACGCTCTCTTTCAACTGTCTAGAGTGGTGACACTGTACGTCGGTCAGTTGGTCAAGCCATTGGCCCACCCATGTAGAGCTTCAGGTGACTGCCATTTACTCTACCTGGGAAGGGCTCTCCATTAAGCTTGCCAAGCTAGACCACGCCTCCATCTACGACTTCTTTGACTACATAGGGTCCCAACCAATGCATTCGTAGCTTTCTAGGGAATTTCTCGAACTTGCTATCATATAGTAATACCAAATCATTTTCTTTTAACATGCGCAACTTTATATGGCGATCATGCCAAGATTTTTCCCACTCCTTCTTTACCTACTGATGGAATCCTGCCAGAAACCGTTCCTCCTCAAGTTCTTCTAGTTGTGCGAGCCTTTCTTCCAAAGCCCCGTGGTCTGCCATACCTATCATTGCTGCTATTCGCAAACTAGGTATGATATATTCCATTGGCATAATGGCTTCCCTACCATAGAATAACTGGAAAGGTGTTTGACCTATCAACTTCTTGCATGTGGTTTGGTATGCCCATAGCACAGTAGGTATGTGCAAATCCTAATCGTTTCACTGCACATTACATACCTTGGTCAACACAGTCTCCAAAATCTTGTTGAAAGCTTTAACGGTCCCATTCACTTGCGGATGGTACAGTGTACTCTGTTAATGATATATCTAAAATTCTTCAGTGATCATGCTGATAGTCTCATTTGGGAAGTACATTCCACAGTTTCTCATTAGAACTTTTGGGCATCCAAACCGGGTAAACACATTTTCGAACAAAAATTTCACAGCTGTAGCAGTCGTGCAGTCCCTAACCGGTTGTGCTTCTGCCCATCGAGTCAAGTATTTTGTCGCAATGATGATATAGCATGCACCCATCCTTCCTTGATGTGTATAGGCCCCACAAAGTCGATTTCCCAATTTTTGAACGGTTGTAGCATCATCTATGGCTTGAGTGGCATTTCGTCCCTCCGCAATGGTTTCCTAGTCCATTGACATATGTCACAGGCCCGACAATTCGCTTTTGAGTCTTGATGTAGAGTTGGCCACCATAGTCCAGCGCAAAGAATCTTTTGTGCTATGGCACATCCCACATAATGTCCTCTTGCAACCCCCCCATGTGCTTCGGCAAGGATTTGTCCTCGCTCAAATTCAAGTACATACCTTCGTAATATTTCATCGTTGCCCATTTTGTAGAGGTGCCCTGCAATAATAGTAAAGTCTGTTGCGCGTATCACTAGTTATTTATTCTACTAAACTAAATACCCCTACGAAACAGTCCTTATGGTTAAGTAGTGGATTATGTCCTCAAAGTGGCCATCCATGACGTGCACTACATAAAGTTGTGCATCAGGTAGTACTTCTTCTAAATTTGTGGGCTCTTCACCATTCTCAATTCAAGACAGGTGATCTGGGCCTGCATTTCGACGTCTCGGCTTCACGATGACTTCAAAATCATATTCTTGAAACAATAACAACCATCTAAAAATACGCCCCCCCAACACAGGGTTATTCACTAAGTATTTCAACGCGCAATGATCAATATACATTTTAAAGTGCCCACCCAGTAGATAGTGGTGGTATTTTTGGAGTGTGTATACCATCACCAATCCTTTGTGCTCAGTAGTAGATTAGTTCTTTTCAGCTTTTGACAACTGCCAGCTTACGAACGTGATTGGGTGATAAACACCTTTCACACCTTCCTGCGTAAGTATAGCCCCCAGTGCAATACATGATGCATCAACATGTACGTGAAATTCAATGTCCCACTTTGGAAAGACTAGAATGGGCGCGGATGCCATTTTTTCCTTGGGAACCTCCAAACTCTTCTTAAATTCCTCATTCCAACAATATGTAGCATCCTTTTTCAACAACTATTCCATTGGTGCCGTGATTTGTGCATATCTCTTAATGAACTTTCAATAGTACCCAGTGTGTCCCAATGTGGCACACAGTTGTTTGACACTTTGCGGTGCCTCCAGATTGAGTATGACAGCAACCTTCACAGGATCCACCATCAATCCTTGTCGGCATACCACATGACCGAGCAAGTTTCCAAAGGGGACAAGGAAAGTGCATTTCTTAAGGTTCAACACAATATGGTGTCATCGGCACGTATCCAACATCAACCGTAAGCTCGTGATATGTTTCTTAACTAGCCCAAATATAGTCCAATCATCAAAATAAACTTCCAGAAACTTATGGATGAATTCCTTGAATGTAGCCACTACTACACGTGAAAATATCGTTGGGGCATTTTTTAATCCAAAGGGCATAACCATGTACTGAAAACATACCTATTCGATCACAAAGGTGGTCTTGCTTCTATCTTCTAGCGCGATATTGATCTGATGGTATCCTCAGAACCCATCCGTTAATGAGTACGCCTCTTGTCCACCAACATTCTCCAGAACTTCATCTGTAAATGGCATCAGGAACGGGTCATGAACCTAGGAATCATTTAGTTTTCAGAGGTCCACACAGATTCAAATTTTTCCCTTCTGTTTCTTCTCCTACACTATCATAGGACTCACCCAGTCAGATTCTTCCAATGGTTCAAGAATTCCTACTGCCAGCATTTTGTCCAATTCCTCCGACCTTTTCCTTATACTTCGGATTCAGGTGGTACAAACACTGCTTAACTGGCTTCACGTCAAGTTTCAAAGTTATTTTCATCACTCCTAGGTCACCAAGGATCCCTTTTAACTCCATGATTTTTGTCAGGAATAAGTCTTGATATTCTCAAAGTAACTCAACAACCTTATCCACTGTGGTATCATCCCAATAGTCTCCCAATGTCGTGTACTTCAGCTCCTCATTTGTACCAATATTTACTGTTTCATTTTCAGTGGCGCAGTGATGTCAGGGTCCTCGATCGCTGGTCTGCGAACCTCACAACTCCCCTCTGTTTCCAGAATATTGATGTTTCTAGGATCGTCATCGTCATCTTCTACCTTCACATTGTAACATTATAGAGCCTGGCTCAACTAATGTGACCACTCTAGCTGCACTATTTCTTCTGGTTCCAGTGGTATTTTGAAAATAGCAGCCTTCACAACTTGTAACGCATCGTCAATAGTATCCACCCCCTGGTCCTCAATAAGAATGTTAATAAAAACCCTTCACGCAAGATATTTCATTCGCTTGTACAATGTCGAAGTTATGTTTCAATATACCAGTTCCTTGGGATGACATCCAAGGTATGATAAAATAAGTGAACCCACTCTGGCTGGGGTTCTTCTCCATAGGCCTTGATCCATTTGGTTAGATGCATGCGCAGGTCATCACGTCCATCGTATTTCTTAGTTATTCGTAGTTCTGGCTTCCCAAACCTTATCTGCATCATCCTTTTGTAGCCGTGCCAGTCTTCAAAGGTCCCTTCATGTGTTCCCCACCAACGGGCAGGTGTCGCCCGTAACGCCCACTTTAATGCATCGAACCTCTAGTGCTCTAGTACCACGTTCTCAAATTTGTTCAGGAATTTGTCCACTGCTATCAACCCATCATACTTCAGTAGATATCGATCCTGAATTGATACACAATGCAGTGATTTAGTCATCATATTACAGTGTAGCATTGTTACCTAGCTCAACCGATTATGCTAGTGTTCATCTTCTTCTTCTAAATCTGAGGAATTTGCGCTCACCCATGGTAGCCATCCCTCCGCAATCATATTTACCAAATCCTGATCTTGCACAGTTATTTTGTAGATATAATCCAAATCATCATCACTTCCATCGTCGCATATAGTTTCAATGTACTGTGCTCCTTAGGTTGGATCCAATGAGATAGTTAAGCTTGGGGAATTTTTTTGAATATCATCTTTTGTTTCTTTAAGTTAATGACTCCATTCATATTTGTGGCCCAGTCTATCCCTAACAATGCGGGGTAAGGGTTACTGTCATCCGCAATTTTTATTACCTCAAAGTCCATTTGCATGCTCGCGCCTTCTATATCCATTGTGACTCCTTGCAATCTCCCCATGGGTAAGATCTTTTGTTGGTTCACCATCTGTAATTGAATAGGAGACCATTATGTGGGTCTGCCCATGTGTTCCCATGTCTGTTTAGGTAGCATCTTTGCATCCGAGCCTAAGTCCAGAATGATTTGATCCATCTCATAGTCACTAATCTGCACTGTTAATCACATTTCCTGTCCAACATGCGAAACATGTTTTCCCAGCTTCCGAACCACGCGAGGTTTACCTGAACCTACACACCTAGTTATCAGCTATTGCAATCCTTTATCTGCATTATTGTTAGGCCCTTATACTACTAGTGTAACCCCTCATTGTTATTAGTACAACCCCTTATTATATTGATGTACCCATGTAGTGCCCATATTGTTACTATTGTTCCCCATAGAAGCCCACTATTATGCCCTTACATTATTATTGTTATGTTGGCTCTAATTATATTATGACCCCTTAGACTCCTATATATAGAAAGGAGGTCTTTTCATTTTTATCATCGAAGAAATGTTCATTTATGTAATGTAAAGGAGGTTTCCCCCTCAAAGAGGCTGAATTCTAAGGTGTGGATATATCTTTTCTATCTTTTTCTTGAGCTGGTTTCATAACATTTGGTATTAGAGCTTTGGATTCTAGGGTTTCGCTGCTTCAAATAGGTCATCATGGAATTTTCACTATAAGTTTGTTTCTGCGATGTTTCAGAATCGAAAACAAAAAACCATTTGAGATGAAATCGCACTGAACCTTGGATCCAAATTTCAGAGCTTTTCGCACTATGTTTGCGGAGATATGATCTGAGGAAGTTGGTCTTTTTGCAGACTCCTAAATTACATTCTAAACAGGTGACCTGGGGAAAATCGTCATAACTTTCTCTCTCAACATCAGATTCAAAATTCGTAAGAAGCTACAGAAAGAGGACAGACTGCATTTTCTCGTATATATTTTTCAGAGCCAAAGGTTGAAACAGTGACACGTGGCATGTCGTACAAGTTCGCTTTACTGAACTAGTCTATAATCAGGTCACTGTGGGAGATTTGGCATAACTCTTCCTTGGAGAATATAATTTGGATCAGACTGGTGGCATTGGAAAGAGGACATAGAGGGCTACTGCAGGTCATAGTTTCAAAACTTAAAGATCCAAAAGTACAGAGTTACAGTCATTTCAAGATCAAGCTCCTAAAATCAAGAAAAAGCAAGATGAGGAAGTTTGATGGCAAGGATCCGGTAAATTGGATACTTCAGATGGAGC
>APFE030091072.1:133091-150119 GCA_000404065.3 Pinus taeda
TACAAGTGACTAGACAGTGCAAACTCAAGTTTTCTTTTGGGTCAACATTTGTAGATGAGGTTGAGTTAGATATAATTCCTTTGGATATATGTGGAATTGTTTTAGGAAGTCCTTACTTGTATGATAGAAGGGCTATTTTCTACAGAGCTAAGAACAAGTATCTACTTGTTAAAGGTGGAATCGAATACTTTGTAAGAGATCACAAGCTCAAGAATAATTATACTCTCATAAACGCAAGACAGATGAAAATAATGATAAATTCATGCAAACAATTCTTACTATTGGTTGTAAAGGAAAAGAAACTTGATAAAACCAATGTATTTGAGAGTTGTAATACTGATTAGCAAGCTGATATAGAAAAGATTGTTTCAGAATATGATGTCTTGTTCCAAGAACCTAAAGGTCTGCCACCCAAAAATGGAATAGTACATGATATTATTTTGCAACAAGATGTTCCATTGCCTAACATTGGGATGTACAAGTTGTCTACTTTAGAGAATGCTGAAATCAAGAAGCAGGTGTAGGAGTTGCTCGAGAAAGGGTTCATCAGACCTAGCACATCACCATGTGGGTCACCAATCGTTTTGGTGAGAAATAAAGGTGGCTCATGGAGAATATGCATTTACTACTGAGCATTGAATAATATAACAATCAAAAATCGTTATCCCCTTCCTCGCATAGATGATCTTTTAGATCAATTTAAAGAAGTTGTTTATTTCACCAAGCTGGATTTGCACAGTGGATGCCATTAGGTAAGAGTTGCAGAGCAAGATGCATGGAAGACTGCTTTGAAAACAAAGCAGGGATTGTATGAATGGCTGGTTATGCCTTTTGGCCTAAATAATGCTCATGCTACTTTCATGAGATTAATGAATGATGTACTCAGACCTTTTTTTGATGATTTTGTTATTGTGTATCTGGATGACATTCTGATTTTTAGTAAAATGTGGGAAGACCATTTAAGGCATGTTAAGTAGACATTAGATGTTTTGAAAAGAGAAAAACTTTATGTTAAACTCTCCAAATGTGAATTTGGCAAAACCTCTCTAAATTATTTGGGTCACATAGTAGTGGGAGGTGAATTGAAAATAGATCCCTCTAAAGTGGCAGTCATTGTAAACTAGCCTAAACCCAAGTCTGCTACAGAAGTGGGAAGTTTCTTAGGAGCAGCACAATATTGGAGGAAATTCATTTCAAATTTTTCCTCAATTGCAGCTCCCTTACATGCTTTGACAGGATTGAACAAGGTGTTTCAGTGGGGAGGCAAACAGTAGAAAGCCTTCGACACCTTGAAAGAAAAAATTAGTATAGCACCTGTACTAGCACTGCCAAATCTACAAAGATCATTTGAGATCCAAACTGATGCCAGTGAGTATGCCATGGTAGTAGTGTTGATACAGCACGATAAATCCATATGTTATCATTTTGAGACTTTTAATCCTATAGTAGTTAACTATCCTACATATGATAAAGAATTGTATGCATTAGTTCAGAGTGTGAAAAAGTGGAAACATTACTTAATGGGTAAAGAAACAGTAATACATATTGATCATCATCCACTTCAATACCTACACTCCTAAACTAAGTTGCAACAATCAAGACATCATAGATGGATGGGTACAACAGTTTCATTTAGTCATCAGATATAAAAAGGGCATACATAACAAGGTTGCAGACATGTTATCTAGACCCATTATAAATGCATCTACCATACTTAAGCATAATTATGTGCTGCATGAAAGCTACATAGAACAGTATGCTCAGGACATGGACTTTGAAGATGTATATGCAACTTTGAGTCAAGGCAAAAGACTAGAAAAATTGGACTATCACATGAAGGATCGACTCTTATATCATTGTGGGAAACTCTGCATTCCAGAAACTGAGAGAATAAAGATAATTAGGGAAGCAAACACTTCTCTGATATCAGGTTACTTTGGGGTAAGTAAAATAGTCGCACAGCTGTAAAGGTTTTGCTATTGGCCGAGAATGAGTGAGACAGTTTCTAGATATGTAAAGGGATGTGCTATGTGTGCGAAAAGCAAGCCCAACAATTAAAAAATAGACTTGTACACTTCGTTGCCAGTTCCTTCTCACCCTTGGGAAAGCATTTCCATGGATTTTGTTGGAGGACTTCCTGAATCTAGGAAAGGTCATGATTATCTATATGTTTTTGTGGATAGGTTCAGCAAAATGTGTATTTTGATACCCTGTAGTAAATAGATTACAGATGAACAAACTGTAAAATTGTTCTTTGAACATGTATGGGTTCATTTTGGATTACCCACTTCTATTGTATTTGATCGAGACACCCGATTTGTGGAGAAGTTTTGGTCAATTCTATGGGAACTAATGTTCACCAAATTAAAGAAAAGCACAGCTTTTCATCCACAAACAGATGGCCAGACAGAAGTAGTTAACAGGAAAGTGATCCAGTTACAGAGAGGATATTGTTGCAAACACCCTAAACTTTGGGATGAACACTTGTGTTATGTGCAGCATGCTTACAATAGAGCCAAACACTCTTCTACACAGAGATATCCTTTTGAGACCTGCTTTGGTTTCATACCAAGGTCTCCTTTAGATTTTGTCTTTGGTAAAGATACCATGGTTGATAGACACAATGATGTTGACAAGGCAACTAGGTTCATTGAACATATCCAGGAGATCCACTAGGTAGTATAGGAACAGCTGGAAAAGAGCCAAGCCAAGTACAAGGCTAGGCACGATAAGCATCGGATGGAGCATAGTTTTCAAGTTGGAGACCAAGTCTTGCTGTATATCAGTAAGGACAGGATGCAAGGTGAAGGTAAAAAGCTAAAACCTATCAGGTATGGACCCTTCAGGATACTTGAGAAGATTGGTAAAAATGCTTTTCGCCTTGATCTACCAGCTTACATGCACATCTACTCAGTCGTAAATGCAGATTGCTTGAGGTTGTTTGAACCTTCAATGATTGAGGACCCTAAAGAGCAGAGTCAATTACCTTCTGTTGATGACTTGCTACCTGAATATCTTAATGAATTACGGGAAGACATAGTGTTGGACAGGAAGGTAAGGACGACGCACAGTGGACAAGTGGAATACCTTAGGATTGGGCTCAAAGGTTCGAACTCAAGCAGTGCAAAGTGGATTGAGATTGGACAAGTGAGAAAGCAATACCCTCACTTAGTCAATGCTTGAAAACCAACTTTTGGTGGTCCAAAAGCTCTTTCAGTGGGAAGGCCGTGATACGAATTGGATCCATCAAAGACTGGCAAAGAACCATGACTGTATCAGGTCGGGAGGAATCTCTAAAAATTCCAAAAACAACGATCAAAAACACCTTGAACCAGTGGCAATGGTAGCCATCATGGAACGACAAGGACCTCGGTCAAAGTGCACTGACCGAGGCCCATGGAGACTGCACAGGAGGTCAAAGTAGCCCCTAGGAGCCCCTAATCGGGAAAAGGAGGTGATTTTTGATGCACGATTTAGCTGCGTGAACAGGGCCAAAATGGGGGAAGCCCGAGCACTTGGACGCATGGCGAACCGGAGAATCGCAGGCGGGAAAGGCAAAAAGCGCTAATCGTACAAGGTGGGACATGCGCTCTGGAAACCGGTGGTATTGATCGGGGTGCCCTCAAATGGTAAACGGTTTTGGAGAAAGCAGAGTGATCCCACTCAACGATTGATGCATGGTGGCGGAGGACAGAGAAAACTACCATTGATCGCGCGTTATCGGTCGAGTAGGTCAACCGCGTGGGACGTGCAAATGACGTTGGATCTGGGGGACCCAGATCAGATGGCTGAGATTACGCCCGATGGAGGAAGCGGAATCGATGAAGGATTAAGCCGCGTTTGTAAAGATTTGAGGTCCGTTTTACTGCCATGGTGGAGGAAGAACGCATCCACGATGTAACTGAAGAAATGAACCAACGAGCAGGCTGGTGCTGTTTAGATGGGGAAACGTGGCCACTCCCTAAGTGTTCATGATGACGGCGAACAAGGAACTCCAAGCGCAGCTGCAGAAGGTAAATCGATAGAGGCGGAAGAGGAACCAAACAGGCATGGAGATGAATGGCTAAAAGCCATGAACATGAATGGTCGAATAAAAAAGGGGGAAGTAGACACAGAGAGAGAGTCGAGAGACGACAAAGGTGGAACAGTTGAACACTAAGAGGCAGAAACCAGAGAAGAGGCAGTTAAGCGAAAGCAGAGATAGACATAGGGTCGAGCTGACCAGCGGCAGCATCGAGCACCAGAGAGCTTGAGAGATTCAAGCCATCCCCTAGAGGAATCTGTCAGGATCGAGCTTCACATTTGGCTCCTTCCACTGTAGACCTGAAGGTCATAGAACTAGTAGGAAAAGAAGAGTCTGTGTACTCTAGTGGCTTGGGGAATCCAAGTGCCACCCTGCCAAGCAAACCTGTTTCAAGAGAACTCACATTGAGTCCCTGCATTGTAATTCTCTACTCAAAGACCCAATAAAATAAGGTCACCACTAAAAGCTAGACCGGAGACGTAGCCTTGGAGAATAGGGTGAACTCCTTATTAAAATTGCTTGTGTCTTTGTGGTTGCTTATTGTATTTCTCTGTTGTCTTTCCATTTAAATGTTTGTGTATTGGCAATCTGATCGATCCATTGCTTAAATAACATAGAGCACACACCGGCACATGAGTCTATAATACCTTTTGTTAAATAAATCTTTAACTGATGTCACTCATAGGGTGAATATTAGATCAATTGAGGATTGAAATGTTCCCGTCCTAAGAACTAGATCATCTGTTTCTCTGACACTCATTCTTTCCACTGTACTAGAGCATTCTTTTATTATTTTTCCAGCTTAAAGAAAAAGACAAAAAAATTACATATTCCAAAAAGAGCTGGAACAGGACAACATTTCCATATTTTGTTGGCAGCTAGAGTCAGTTGTGTCACCCTTGAAATAAGCACTCAAAAGAGAGTCTCTCCTCCATTATGTGCGGGATTTAGTTTGACTTAGGTACACCTTAACCTTGTTATTGAGTTAGTACTCCTCTGATTGGTTACATCTTCCAATCATATGGAGAGTTTTCTCATGCCTCCTACATGACGAACTTATACAGAGTTATCATATGCTTCCATATAGTCATCATTGAGTCGTGATTTTGTTCAAGGGAAGTAAGCTAGAGTCGGCCTCTCTGTGGTGTCCCTTAACCTATTTTTTAGTCGGCCATCCCTGGTTGTTAGTGTCATGTTTGTCATCACATCAGTTATATTGGTCCTTTGCTCATGCCAGTTTGAGAAGGCCTCCATTGACTTCTTGTTGGTGGGTCTTGTCCTTATCGACGACGACATATTGCTCTGAGGGCAGGCATAGAGTCGCACCTTGGCCCTATTTTCAGTATTGATAGGTCACCTTGTGCTCAGCATCGATTAGTATCATGGGTCTTTGACTGAGTGGTTTCCCTTGTGTTCGACATTAGTTTTCATTATCACACATTGGGAATCGTGCAGTGCCTTGGTCTCAATTTGACCCTATTGCTGGATTCCTTGCCTCTATGTAGACTTTCATTATTGGTTGGTTTAGAGGGTTTCTATCGTGTGCTCCTACATCTTGTGTATGTTAAAAACGTGCTTTGGTTGGTTTACTACATCTTTTTCATCTGATTTCTTTGACATTATTGGCCTACGGGTTACACTCGCGCTAGATTGATGAACGATGTCTTAATTCCTTCCTTCTAGTGGATCTTTTCCTATCGACTACAACTCATTTGCTCTGGGACAAAGATCTAGAGTCCATCTGGTAACACCTTGGGGTTTGCAGTCAGTGGCAGATTCCTTCGCTATTGACAGTGGGAAACCATCATTGTCCCCTGATTGATAGATTCTTCCAAGTGTTAGACTTCAACTCATTTATTCGCACTTGTTAAATTGTACTAGGTGCCTTGACTCTTATTTTCATTATCGATGAGTAGTCTAACGTTTGTTGATGGTATACATCAATGACTGGTAATCAAACGATTTCTCACGTGGTCAACCTCAAACCATTTATTCCCATTGTGTAGAAATGTACCATGGTGGTCGGTGAAGACCTTGGGTTGCATCATAATGTTTTGGTTCACTTGTTAGTTGCTCCTATTGCTGCTAGTTGACACCATCCACCGTATATGTTGCAATTCTTCACAATGACATCTTATACGCTGGAATCCAAGTTGCGATGTAGTATCATTTTATTCCATCATTTTCATTTGGTACTATTCAGATCATTTTTTGGCATCAGTTATCAGCTTCATCCTTCACCATCATTGATCGTCTTCTTATATGTGATATTCAAACATGTACTTTTTCGATCACGATCAGATGATCCATTACGTACTTTTAGTTCTTTATACTTGTATACATATTGAATCCGCTTGTACATGATATGTGGACATGCTTTACTTTCTCTGAGCATGGGTATGCCCGCCTCATACAACATTTTCCTTCTGATCTCTTTTGATGGCTTGGCAGGCTGAATTCTAGTGAAGTCCTTCTCAGTTTCGAAAAGATTCTTTCCATATACTTAATACATTTCAGCCATCATGTACCCCTTATGACCTCATATATTAGGGGGCATCTGCTATAGCACCATTTATCACCCTTGGTATTTGTGATGCTTGGTTTATGGCCTAGGGAAACCCCTCCTTCCAGACTTGGTCCAAATATATTAAAAACAATGTTTTATTCCCTATATGCTACTTTTCCCTAAGATAAAAGCATGTACACGTGGGTTAGTCAATACCCAACCCGCGTATATGTGTTAAAACACTTTAAAAAATTAAATTTCCTTAACTATGGGCAGAATTCACAGGTTTTACCTGTTGATTACCTCCTATTTCCCGTGGCCCAACTATTTCCCAACTAAAAAACTAATTGGGAGAAGTATAAATAGACTTCTATGGGAAGGCCTAAAAGAGGAGAAGAGATAGAATTATTATACTGAGATTATCCCTAGCTGAGTCTGATGAATCCCTGTGCCTCATGCACTTCCCCAAGCTTCAGGAAACCCTTGTTTCCTTGATTATAGATATTCTCCCTCTTACTTGAGATATCATGGTATTGGTTATGGAAGAAGATTGTTGAAGGCTGGGATAGGACGAATCCGGAGGACGGTTCTGCTTGGAGCAAGAAGAAGAAGGCTTAAGTGAATTCTCTCCATGTTATGTATATCTTACAACAATAAAAGACATGTTGTCTTGTTTTCGAAATTAACTCTGTTTATGCATCAAATTATGTTGTAATTCATATATGAATGTTGTTTTGATGTATGATCAATCATTTTCTTATATGATATAAAGTCAAATTTTGTGAATATGCTTTACTTCTATACTGCTATGTATGTTTGAATTGGATGATTTTTAGGTTTGAAGAACACCGGGTGTTGCAGAGCGTTTGAACCCTATGGGACCTACTCGATCGAAGGAAATCCGGGTATTGTCGCTCTTACGTAGTTTGTTTATTTAAACATTTTTCCTGAGTTGTATGAGTGTTTCTTCTTGTAGTTTTCTTCTACTCTGTTGGGGTTCGAACCCAAAGCCCTAGGGTACTTATTCCCATAACAGTGAGTGAGAGATGGCTTTTCTAGATATGGTAGCTTTTCATAGCTGCATTTTGTAAATCATGTGTTGCGATTTAAATTGTAAAGTGATGATGTGTTTTCCATTTCTTATTAAAGAAATGATGATGTTTTGGCCTTTTATTGATAGTTGGGTATTGAATTCTATTCTAATGTAAACTTGACCAAAGAGTGTGTCTTATAAATTATTGGCAAGTATGGGGATGCTTGGGTCATGGTTGGTCATTGAGCATGTAATTTTCAAATATGTACTACAAATTTGTAGGGGATGCAGGTGTCAGGTCATCACTTATTGCTCCGAAGAACAAGGGTCAAGGAGAAGGAAGTGTGACCGTTCAGGACACTTGTGGTGTATATAATATAACACAGAAATTGTAGGCTATGTTCATGCTTTTGGAGGACTAAAATATCATCATTGGGGAGGAAGTATCCAGGTGGCTCCAAACACACTCAAAATTCAAAAGTGGCCTTGAAAAAGCTCAAAAATCAAAGTCCACATATCGAAATGAAACTAGGATTAGAATGCAGTGCTCATCATCCTGATTCCTGTTGTACGAATGAAACTCAAATATGAGTTCATATGCTTAAGTTGTAGCTAGTCAAAGTTCAGGTTAGACATGGCCAAGTGGCACTCACTAACGAGGCAAAATTTTGGCAAAGTCCCGGCGCATGGAATTCAGCCACCAAAAAGGGTGAATTTGTCACCTACTTAATTTGCTCAGTGACCGTTATTTTTTGACAAGAGATTTTGAATGAATGTGTTATAAAAATAAAAATACAAATATAATTTTGGGTGGTGGGATGCCACCCCCGCCACCCACGAAATCAACAGATACCATATGTAGAATAAATAGTGCGGTGGTTGGGCCAACCGCAGCAGACCCACCCGACCACTGACCATACACATAAAACACATGCTATATGTAATATGGTGGTAGGCCCACCAACTGCTAACGGTATACCATATATGTTCTAGCGAGTGTCAAACCCACCTAGCTTAACAGCCAGTAGGTCTATCGGCAAAACAACACCAAACCAACATATGTTACAATATGTCATAAACCATAACCTTCGAACCAAATTTGACCACCGATGTTGAAATATGTTAAGCTACATTAAAAAAAAACAACAACCATATGCTATCTTGGTCGAGTAGGGTTGAAACCACCGACCTCCCCCACCAACTTAAGCCTTGTTTCCAACTGGCCAAACGACCCACATTAAAATTAATGTTACTACATATTATATAAAATCAAATCATTTTCCATAGGAGGAGGCCCGACAGTGGAGGAGCCGTAGAACCTTGAGTGGCCTTTTGGCGTGGAACCATGAGTGTGGGAATATGCCAAGATGGTGAAAATATTCCCTTAGAGGACCAGAGGTGTCAGTGTCATAATTTGACAAGCTTATAGTCAGTTTTGGATGTTTTATCACTAGGAGTCTAACCCTATGGTCTATTTCCCTATATGAGTAGTATAGCTTCAGGCGTCCAACAAAAAGGTATCTTTGGAGAATCTTATGGAATCTAAACGATTCCCCTAGAGGCTGATTATTGACCGAGATAGAATGATGTCAAATTTATAGTCATTTTTCGCAAAATTTCACAGGGAGCACAGTAGTGTGCTCAGAATATTCATCCAAACAACAAATTTTTCGACCATCTTCACGAATGAATCTTTGTGGGAATCTTTGATATCCCAGTGGGTCTAGATTTTGACATTGTTAGAAAGGGCCAAAGTTTAGAGTCGTTTGACATGATTTCACTTCGCGATTTCAATGGTGTATTCCACTTCATTAGTTGAGATTTGCATTTTACAACCATCTCCAATAGTGGAGGTAAATGATTTAGTGATGCCGTGTCTTTCTTTGATTTGCTGAGATGATGTTGTTGTTGTTGAGATCCTTTTTAACATCATGTTTAAGGATACTTGTATGCCATGTCATGCGATATTTTATTAGCTTGTCATGCTGAAGGAGGGCCCATTTGAGTGAGAATTCCTATAGGGATAATGTCTCATGGAGAGACATGCCACTCTGATTGAGGGAATTTATCCTTGTAATGACAAATAATGTACTATGTACTCACCATCATCTTGCAGCATTTAATGAAGCGACCTTCCCACTCTTAACACTAAGACTCATAAATGTAACCTACATTGGGTAAAACCATTATCAATGTGTTGGTGTGCTTATATTTGATGATTTTCATTACGTTTCATCTTATTTAAAGCAAGCACATGTGGTTTTTCTCTACTCTTTTATATGCAATTATGCTAACATCACAGAAGTAAAAGGTCTTGGTTAATTCTGGTAGCTGAAGAGATCTAGATCATCTTTAGATGATGCTATTGGGTCAAGAAAAAGGTATGTTTTCTCCTTATAAATAGCTTTCTTTGGCACTCATCCTCACATGATTATCTTTGTTTATGGATAAAAGTAGAGAAAATAATAGCTAAAGTTGGGTAAAAGTAATTAGTAACAAATTAGATGAATCTAAGCTGGAAAAATTGACTTTTACTATCTTTATGTGTAGAAGACGTGAATTGGATGATGGCTGTTTAATTGAAAGAACATCGGCATCTCATAAAGGAAAAAGACAGCATCAGAGGAAAAGCATAACAATGGAAGACTGAGTAGACCAATGCTATTTTATGACAAAATCAGATTGCATATTGTGAAATCCTCAAGATCCCCTGATCTTGAGGATTCACTTTTATCTATTTACTTTTCTAATTGTTATATATAAGGTCGAAAGGCAAACTACATGACTAGTCAGAAATTCACAGTTTATAATTATTCTTTTGACATATAATATTTCTATCTTGGTGATGTTGTAACTATGTTACTTATTTTAATGAAGAAGACTATGTTTAATTCATAATCCTATTATGAGTATTTCATAGTAGAGACTTCTGGCAACTTTGGGCCCAGTCAAGAGAATATATACTACTTCACCTGTGTTATAATGTTTTCTATTCATTCTTTATTGTTTATTAGTGTTAAGTTAATATCATTTCGATTGTCATGAGGATTTTCGATTCTGATTTGCTTTTTCTGTTCATTCGAGAATCAGATTTAGCCATGTTATATATAAGTAATGCTTTTGATTGAATTGGTTATGTTAGTTCCAGCGTTAGATCGTTGATTCATTCCAAGTAATGCTATCATAGATTTCGAGATAGAATTGATCGCTTTACGTAATATGCTCATTTTCTATTCATATATCATTTGACTATCATTTGTTGTTTAATTATTAGTTTTTGTTCAAGTAGGATTTGGTGTTCAATTATCATTTGTTGTTTAATTGTCATAGTTCTCTTTAATGATTGAGTGAGTTAGTTTCAATACCATTTAAGATTGCGAAGTGTGATTTCTACAGTTGTATTCAAATTCATTTGCTTTCATAATAGGTTAAGTATAATTGCAAAGTGTGTTATGAATTTGTTTCATAGTTACCTCTTTCAGAATTGTTTGGATCGAGTTTGAAGAGATAGTCATTAGCAATTACAATGATTTATTATTAGTTAACCCCTAAATTCATTGCATATATAGTGCTAACACTTTTTAAATAAAGACTTGCCTTGGGTTGAAAATTAATGTAGGAATTAAGATTGCCTGTAAAAAGACATCTTAGTGTACCAATAAATGCATCATTGTTATCTTCCAGAAATCATATTTTGATCCATCCAATAATGGAGCTATAGATGTGAAAGATTAACTCTCACTAACCATGGTCCCTTTGAGATCTACCTTCTAATGGTTAGACTACTACTAAATAAACCTATGTTAAATCCAATTGTTAGAATTCACAATTATACTGGGGGGTGGGGGGGTGAATCAATGTAATGAAAATCTATACTCATTTAATTCCATTATAAAACATCAATCTCATAAATTGAACAAGTAACACAAGATATTCATGGAAACCCATAAACATTTTTCTTATGAAATATCTTGTAGGAACCAACATATATTACATCAATTTATAGGCATCAACCTACAGAAGACACCAATCCCCTCTAATGTTTTATATACACCAGCCTACAAGAGACACCAATCTCCATTGTTGTTTTATAGCTGAGACAACAATCCCCTCTATTGCAAGATTTGTATGCACCAACTATAGGAGACACCAATCCCCATTGTTACAAATGTTCTTAGGCAATAACTCACTCGTTTGCTTCTTCACAATGTTTATTAGTTGATTTTATTTTCACCAAGTTGGCTTGTTGCTTCTGTCTTCACCAACTCTATTAGTTGTTTCTACCTTCACAATGTATACTTGTTTCCTCTTCCTTCACCAAATATACCTCTCCAAAAAGTTGATTTTAGATTTTTCCTAAGAAAAAATTTACATAGCATGTCACATATCCAATTTTTCAAGTATAGTTCTGAAATTTCTACCACAAATACTTAGATATGTCTTCTATGTTTCATCCAAATTTCACAGTCTGAAACATCATAGAAAGAAAGATATAACAAGGATGATAATATAACATATTTGAAGCATTTTTCATAAGCATTCATGAACACTAACTTCCTCAAATAATATCTCTAAAATAATATTGAAACAAGGTATTTTTGAAGAAAATTTTAGTAGAATTCAAGAAGCCTAACTTCCTTGTATCATATCTTTGAATTTCTAGTGAACCAAGGCCTATTTTAAGAAGCTTTGAGGAGCATTCAGGAAGCCTAACTTCCTTAGATGATATCTCCAAAAATATAGAAAATCAAGATCTGAAATTTAATCCAAAGGTACATGAATATATTCTATATTTATCTTCCAAGTTTCACATTCCAATAGATCCAAAAGGAAATGTTATATTGAAAATTCCAAGTTGAGTTGTTTGAAGAAGATTTCGGGAGCATTCAGGAAGCCTAGCTTCCTTAGACCATATCTCTAAACTTGTAGCCAATTACAGTCTGAAATTTGAACCATAGGTAAATGAAGAGATTTTATCTATTCCTCCAAGTTTCATGTTCCAAAACATCCTAGAAGAGAATTTATTAAAAAAAAATCACTATAAAATGATTGAAGAGTATTTGAGGAACATTCATCAAAGCGGCAGTGAAATGTTTTGGAACTTGCACAGTGGAATCTAAGGGCTTCTGTTGAAGAAATAAGAGCCAATTTTCATGCAGTCAACAGAGAACCAAGCTAATATTTGAGGAACATTCATCAAAGCGGCAGTGAAATGTTTTGGAACTTGCACAGTGGAATCTAAGGGCTTCTGTTGAAGAACTAGGAGCCAATTTTCATGCAGTCAATAGAGAACCAAGCTAATGACCCTAGGTATTAGAAAACCATTTATCAAGCGAATGAGGTATCAAAGACTAGATCAAGCGAGTGTGGTCATAAAAGAATACATAATGAAATGAGAAATAAGTTTAGACAATGTTGCAAGATTCCAATCGTGCTAATAATATAGACAATGCCTCTTTATATGGGGATTGTGTTGTAGCTTGTTGGTGTTGTGAATTGTTTGAGATCTGAGCTTGTAATGTCATGTTTCTATATTGTCTATCGATTCTAATATCCGCGTGAAAGCCTGTAACTGTCGCAAGTTGTAATGGTGATGTTATATTGTACCTGAACTATGATGTTTAATAATATATGGAGGACGGGAATTCTAATATTCAGTTGTGTATTTTATGGCCCCTTTTAAAATTTCCTGCATATTTCTATTTTCAGTTAAGTATATGAGACGAATGGTTGTAAATGAATGTGGTAATAGTTGCGCAAGTCACCTAATTAATCAAATCTATATCCCCTACATCCTTTTATGGTTATGTCTTGCCTCGGGTGAGATGAACCTTTGTTTCAAAGGGGTGAAAATGTTAGTGAAGTGCTAGACTACGTGGACACCTTTGTTGGCACCCTAGGTCAAACATTGGGTCAAACTCAAATTAAAATTTTTCGCCAACAAATGGTTTCGTTGTGAGGACCTCGAGTTTCTTAGGGAGTTTAGATCATGCAACGTAGGTATATTCTTTGGGATATCCAAAAATGGTGGCATGAAAGGGTTGATTAGTTTATTCTACAACAGGCAGAACTGAGACAGAAGGATTTGAATTGGGTCGAAAAAGAGATATTTAACTCTGAACCTTCTTGTGACCAATACAAGATATTTTGGTGAAAATTTCTGGAAAATTTAGAAAAGTGGTTGACTCACTTCCACCATAAATAAAGGGTTGTGGTACATCCGAGGTTGCGCATAAATTGGACTACAACTGATCTGGATGATCTTCATCATCTTGATACATAGTTAATGATAGTTGTTGATTTTTGGGTTAACATAACACTTGAAGGTTATGTTATTGAATTTGTGACCGATAAGCACCAGTCGTTCTATCATGCATAAGGCATATTCAAATTTGGAATATGAGGATGAATGCTAAAAGAGATTCCGCTCTGGATTAACGTATTGTTGGTTGAAGACAGTTTACTATTGTTTCCACAAGATAAAATGACATCTTCAATCTCTAGTACTAGGGGAATGGATTAGCGGAGAGGGATGTCATGTTTCTGCGGAAGGATGAAGGAGTCCCTATAATGAATCAAGAAGAGTTACAAAAGGTGAGGTATTTTAGAGCATTGCAGAGGGAAAGAATAGTTAAAGAGTGGAATGAAAGAAATTTGCAAGAAGTTAGGGTTAGAAGAAGGGAGTTTCATCCCATAGGTGATGTTGTAAGGAGTTTGACAGTGTGAAATAGATAAATGGATACTCGGGAGTTGCAGGACGGAAGCAAGGGAGAAGGTTACTTTTATGGAATAATAGGAATGGCCAGTGGAAGTAGAAGTGGAAGTGGAACAGAAGGATTAGAAGCAATTACTCTGATGCACGCGGAGTTGGATAGATTTTCGATGCCTAAGCCAGATGCCCAACCGACTAGGATAGCAAATAAAAATACTCCGATAGATGATGATTTGAATTTTGTGATGAGGAAAATTTTATTTGAGGATGAATCAATACCATAATGTAGAACTCTACAACCCAATAGTACAGATCATCCTCTCCATAACCTTCCCCTAATACCATATCAAAGTTCAAATTTTATCTCTTCAAATGTATGCAAGTTTGTTAAAATTCAATTATCGCTTAAAGGTAAGATTAGTTGTAATGGTGTTAGTTAATCAAGTACAACTAGTTGTTCTCAACCAGTTTCCCAAGGATTCATACTTTTTTATTCAATAAAAAAATGTGGTTGGAGTTGTAGCCAATTCACTTACCAGATACCCAGAGTTCATAGGAAGGGGGTGTTGAGCCTCAACCTTGCACCTTCCTACACACCCTCTTAACCCTCATACTCCACTCACTTCACTCATCCAATGGTTGAATCATTTCATTATAGTTTAAAAAGGACCATTTATATGGTTTTCTAAATATACTGATGTTTGTTGTTTGGTTTAGTATTTTGTTCATGCAGCTGCGGAAACTTGTCAGTTTCCGCAGCCAGCACAGGATTCCGCAGCCATTTTGTTAAAGGTTGTGCTCCAGGTGTCTTCTGAAGGAACGAGCTATATGGGCAAGCTCCAGATGGCATGTACATGGATCGTGTCCCTTCGAACCGGCCAAATCACCCATCAGAGGCCGCGGTCAACCAAAGTCAAAGACGTGCCAACCAAAGAGTCCAGCAGTGGCACATCACTGTTTTGGGCACGTGAATGATACGTGGCCTAGTTCCCAGCTCACGGAGGCTCCAGCGCACCTGAGGATCATTCTTGAACAATAAATCTAATAGCCAACCACTCCAAAGATTTACGAAGCATAATGACAGTTACACTAGATCTCAGCTGCAGAGATCTACATGTCTATGGCACGCAGTTAATAGCATAAGTAGTTGATTAGTTAACTGTAGAACTTTTACATTATAAATAACGCGTTGTCAAATGCTATAAAGGGACTTTTGGATGCATAGAAATTCTGAACTGTTATGTAATTTCCGCACGCTGTTGGTTATTTTGTCACCCCACTATTTTATATGTTGCTGATTTGAATACATGAGTAGACCTTTCTGAAGATAGTTTTGTGATCATTTGATTGGTTGAAGTGGCAGAGGGCCCCTGCACGCTGAAGCCCTGTAAAGTATTTGTTTAGTTTCATTATGCTTTTGTTTTATTGTTAAGCTTGTACATAATATGTTGCTTTATGTTTCTGTTGTTCATATCTTTATCTTTGTAAACTGATCAGTGCTTTTTGCAGGTTCTTTTAGGCAGCCCGGGAAATCTTTCATTTTCTTTAATAACTTTTGGCATATGTGATCATCTTGTCCTTCCTGCTAACCTTTATTTTCTGCAATTTACATTCAGCATTGTCCTTTTCAATTTGTTATTTGTTTATTTCTTTTTCTGCTAAATGAGATGTCATATTGCTTAACAATTTATGATTTCTTTCTGTGGTCAAATGACTATATCAGCAGGAGATCAGAACATCACTAATTGTAGTGTGATTTAGTTGTCATATTACTTACTCATAGTCGCTTTCCATAAAGTAGATTGAGTTGAATGGTAAAGAACTAAAAGAGTCTAAGTAGTGTGATTAATTTCTTTTTTACATTTAGTTATCATATTGCTTGTTATGTTCATGATTACTTCCCCAGGGTAGATTGAGCTGAGGGGTAAAGGATTTGAAGAATTCAAGTAGTGTGATTAGTTTCCTTATGCAATTTACTTTCTTGAACAGTTAAATATCATGTTGCTCTTTATGCTCATGATTACTTCCCCAAGGTAGATTGAGCCAAGGGTCAAAGGATATAAAAATCTCAAGTTTGAGTTGTTTTTCAAGTTTTTACTTTCTTTTCATTTTCAACAGCAAGGATACTGGGCCATTGCCATTAGTTCTCTTTTTGATGCATTTTTTTTTCTCTTAAGAATTGGTTTCATTTCAGTTATTGTAAAGCTTTCTTTTGAGAATTTTTCAAGTTTTAGAAATCATCACCATTTACACTCCACACACTTCACACTTCACTTTCATCACCACACATTAAGAAAAGAATAAAATCCAAAAGCAAACTAAAAAGCTTAAAATGACAAAAACCTAAGAAAATGGTTATCTAAGTACATATAGTACACCTCACTTCGTCAGTTTACAAACCCCGGGTTGACAATATCAATAGCAATTTAGATCACACTGAATTGACCAAACATTTTGGCGTCGTTGCCGAGGAAGTGAAATTAGGTAGCCAATTTCTAAAAAATATATATATAAAAACAAGAAAATTTCAAGAAAGGAAAATTGATAACCTCTCAGAGTATTCTCTCCTCTTGCGCCTAGTGTGATCTGGAGGATCAGAAAAGAGAAAGTTATCGGTTTAATAGTTTCTTGAGTATGCTCTATTCTTGCACCTAGAGTGACCTGGAAGATCAGAGAGAGAATTATTAACTTGACTTGAAGAAAAATAAAAAATGACATGCATAGAGCAAGAGATTCTAGGGGAAGGTTTTTAG
>APFE030091072.1:187930-232462 GCA_000404065.3 Pinus taeda
GGATTGCACCAGTACAAGACCATTGTAAAAGGAGTTTCTAATTTGAAAGAAGATAGAGACATATTGCAGCAGGTGGATTTCACCCACATTGGGTTTCCACCATATATCTGGTGTTCTTTGATGTGACTGTCTGTTTTCTTGCTCATTATTTTATGGTACTGATATGCAAAAATAATTCAAAGTGTAAATAAGGAAGATTTGTTAAAAGAACTAGATAATACTGATTCACCCCCCCTCTCAATATTATTTTCAACAATAACATATGGATTTACCGTGTTGCATCAACGCTGCTCCTATGGCATGGCCACTAGCATCTGTTTCAATCTCAAATGGTCTTTGAAGATCGGGTAGTGCTAGTACTGGTGCTATACTAATCTTTTCTTTCAAGGTGTCGAAGGCTTTCTGCTGTTTGCCTCCCCACTGAAACACCTTGTTCAATCCTCTTAAAGCATGTAATGGAGTTGCAATCAAGGAAACGTTAGAAATAAACTTTCTCCATTACTGTGCTACTCCTAGGACTCTTCTAACTTCAGTAGCAAATTTGGGTTTAGGCCAGTTTACAATGACTGCAACCTTAGAGGGATCTATCTTCGATTCACCACCCCCTACAATATCACCCAAATAATTCAAAGATGTTTTGCCAAATTCACATTTTGAGAGCTTAACATAAAGATTTTCTCTTTTTAAAACATCTAGAGTCTGTTTTACATGCTTCAAGTGTTCTTCCCATGTTTTACTAAATATAAGAATGTCATCTAAATATATAATGACAAAATCATCAATAAAAGGTCTGAGTACATCATTCATTACTCTCATGAAAGTAGCAGGAGCATTAGTTAAGCCAAAAGGCATAACAAACCACTCATACAATCACTGATTTGTTTTGAAAGCAATCTTCCATGCATCTTGCTCTGCAACTCTGACCTAATGGTAGCCACTATGCAAGTCCAACTTGGAAAAATAAACAGCTTCTTTCAATTGATCTAGTAGATCATCTATGCGAGGTAGGGGATAACGATTTTTTATTGTTATCTTATTCAATTCTCGATAATCAATGCACATTCTCCATGAGTCATCTTTCTTTCTCACCAATAAAATTGGAGACCCACATGACGATGTTTTAGGTCTTATGAACCCTTTCTCGAGCAGCTCTTGTACCTACTTCTTGATTTCTGCATTCTTGAAAGCGGACAACCTATACATTCCGACGTTAGGCAATGGAGCATCTTGCTGCAAATTAATATCATGTACTATTTCCTTTTGGGTGGCAGACCTTTAGGTTTTTGAAATAGTATATCATATTCTGAATCAACTTTTCTAAATCAGCTTGTTGTTTAGCATTACAACCCTCAAATATATTGGTTTTATTAGGTTTCTTTTCTTTTACAACCATCAATAAAAATTGTTTGCATGAATTTACAATTCTTTTCATCTACCCTGAGTTTATGAGAGTATAATTATCCTTGAGTTTATGAGCTCTTACAATATATTCAATTCCATCTTTAATGAGTTGATACTTGTTTTCTACCCTATAGAAAATAGTTTTTCTATCATACAAGTAAGAAATTCCTAAAACAATTCCACATATATCCAAGGGAACAATATCTAACTCAACCTCATCTACAAATGCTGACCCAAAAGAAAACCTAAGTTTACATTGTCTAGTCACTTGTAGCTTTGCTTTATCACATAACCAGCCTAATGGATATGGCTTCTTGTGAGGTGTGGTTAGTAATCCCAACTTCTTTAGAATTGCTTCAGAAATTAAATTTACTTGTGAGCCACTATAAAACAAAGTATCCATCTTTTGATGCTTGGAAATAACTCTAATATGAAAAAGCTCATGTATTTTCCTCTCATTTTCTTCATTATTAGTAGATTGTGCAGAATAACTAGTAGATGCTTCAGAATTTTTACCTTTTATATCTGTGGTTGTGATTGTTGTTTCATCCCCTGAGTCTGACCCCAAATATTTTTGAATAGCTAAAGCAGTGTTCTTCTTTTTGCCATCATACGTCTTTGGCCTCAGCTCTAGATGCAGAATCTAGTAGTGTTCATCAGCATGCCCATCCTTCTTGTAGTGAGTGCATGAATATTTGGTGTTTTTTACAATATCTGTCATCCTCTCTTTCCATTTTTGTTTTCTCTTTTCCTTATTCTTGCTTGCGGTGGGTTTTGATGATCCCCCAACTTCTGGGTTCACATTCTTGCCTCTAGCCTCTAGATGTGTAGCCTAAACAGATACCTTATCTATGCTAGTGGGATTAAACATGAGAATGGTGTGCTTTAAATAGCGGTGTAGACCACCTATATACTTCAGCAGAGTTTCAGGTGAGTCTAAAGAAATTCCTAGAATCAAAGCTCTTTTCCTAAATTCTTGGGTGTAGCCTTGTACACTTTGCCCCTTTAATTATTGAAGAGTTTGCCAACTCATCATGGCTTGCTACATATAAGCTAGTGGATAGAACTGTTTTTTAATTGCACAAACAAATTCACTCCAAACAAAAAGAATTTTACCATGCTTCTTCATGTCAGCTTGTGTCCTGCCTTCCCACCATACCAAGGTAATGCCTCCAAGGCGTAGGCTAGCCAGCTGAATCTTACTCTTGTCTGAATCAATGCTCTGCACCCTGTAATATACATCAATCTGTCTAATCCAATTATCCATCTTCTCTACATTCAACTCTCCATCATATATCAACAAATCAAATTTAACATGTAATTTAATCAAAGATGTTTTCTTTTTATTTTTAGGGCTATTAGGAGGTGTGGGAAGTTTTTCTTCTTTCCCTTCGCCTTTAGAATGGTCATGGAGGATAGATGCTTCTGCTCCTTAATCGTGTTCGTAGTTTGATGAATCTTCATCTATACCCTTCTTAAATTCTCTATACATTTCCTCTACCATGGCTCTCATGGTCATGAAACTATCCATGAACTAGGAGTCTGATTCCAAGGGACTTTCTTTTGACATTTTCCTCTTAGGGTAGACTCTTCCAATTTCTGGGTTAGCTTCAACCAACTCTCCTTCTCCTAATTTAAGCTTTGATCTAGTTATCATTCAACAAAAATCTAGCACAAGCTTTTCTAACCTTAGTAACCTAGAGCTTTGATACCACTTGATCTGATATTGATCTAAGACAAACAATTAAGGTATTACAGACTCATGTGCATGAATGTGCCTATGCTACTTTATGCAACAGATCGATAAGATTGCGAAATACACAGGCACTGAAGCAGTTAGAGAAAACATAATAGGCAAACATGTAAACACAACAAGTTTAATAAGGAGTTCACCCAATACCCCTAGGCTATGTCTCCCGGTCCAGCCTTCAGTGGTGACCTCTCTATTATGTTTTCAAAAGAAGAGTTTTTACAACAGTGAGCTCAATTTGAGTCTCACACAGCAAATATAAATCAGCAAGACTGTACTTGGATCCCCCAAGTCTTTGGAGTACACAGACTCTACTTATTGAAACTCGACCTCTATTGGTCAGAGTAGTATGAGCCCAATCTGAGACTCATACATGACAAGCATATACAGAGGAGTTCACTCGAACCTCTCAAGCCTTCTCTGGAGTACACAGATTCTCTGACTCTCTCTAGCTCTGTCTGGCTTGATGCTGCCTTTGCTTCTGCAAGTCAGCTCGGCTTCTTCTCTCTGCTCTCAGCTTTCTACATCTAACTTACTTGCTTCTTTCTCTGTCGGTTCGTGGCTTTAAAGCCAATCTTCTTTCTGACTGTTCATTTTCGCTTCCTGGCTTTCTGGTTTCCCTTCCTCTGTTTGTTTAAATCCCTCTGTTCTGCATAACTGATCTAAATTTGAAACTACTTGTAAATGCTTAGCAAGGCATTCAATTCAGTAAACATACATGTGTAAGAAATGTATGTATTTTATTCTATTTATGTGTTTTAACTTGATTTGTTTTAGTTTATATTAACCATATATATTAGACATATAAGGCAGCAAATAAACATCACACATAACAACAAATTTAATAAGGAGTTCACCCCAATCTCATGGGCTACGTCTCCTGTGAGCTCTAGTCAACTAGACTTGGTTCTTTGGGATTATGGCTTGAATTATTTTACAAGTTCCACACCAACTCAAAAAGGTTACTGATTGAACCTCTAGGTTTAGAAAAACCATATACATCCCTGTCATGGCTATCCACTTTGTGTAGGCATATCTAGGCTCCCTTGGACTTGATTCCTTTAGTAGGTGCACTAAGCTTCCCTGAGCTTATTAATGGCACAAACTCCTTCAGAATACTTCAAATGTCTCTGAAACCTCTACTACTGTCTCCAGCACATATCTGACATAAACAAATGACTGTTCATTTGCTCAAAATGAGCACTACATCCCCAATCTAGGCCTTCTCCCATGGATGGCTCTGGGCTGCCTGAAACTTCTCTTCAGCATCTCGGCCTTTAGAAATCTCCAAATGCTTCTGAAAACACCTTAATTGGATTCAAAAGGTTCCTTATAGCAGAAATGGGCTTTTGTTTCACCTCAAACAGATGAACCTAGCCCCGCACAGCTCAATCATTGAAATGGCCCTGGTGGCCCTTAAAGCTTCCCTGAAGCTAAACAGTGAGAAGAATGCCTCAAAAGGAAAAACGAGTTGTAGAAATGGATTCATAACACTAAAATCCTTCAGGAATGACCTTCGTTCCACATTCAATGGCTGCACACATCCCAATGCAACTCACCAAACTGATTTGGCCCTAGTGGCCCCTGGAACTTCCACAAAGCAAAAGCACCTGTAAATGACCTCAGATGGCTGTGAAACATATGCCAATGGCTTCCGAAGGTCGAAGAGACCCAAAAACAAAAACAAAATTCGTCCAGAAAGGACTTTCCTAGCCAAAGTTATGGCTCATTAAAGTTTCTCCAGTCTGCCCTAGAAAAACCCCAGTTAGACTTTTAGTTATGGCTAGATAGGCCTGCCAAATATGGCGGGCCCGCCCAAATTTGGCGCCTCCACCAATGTCGCCGCTATAACGACTAGAAGTTAACTGTTGGTCTTTGATCCCATGTGACCGGAATTTCGGATTGGGTATTTATGCTTGGATTCCGTGCAAGGCAGTTTGGTTAAATGGGCGATGGCCCTGCATTAACTCCGCGTTTATGGGATATGTGACCACGTATCAACATTGACCGTTTGTAAATAGCATCGGCGGTTAGGATGAAGGCCCGCGGTTATGGGGTTGGGGTCACATGGTTTGGGGGCTAGCCCTTAGGGGCTGGCCCCCTTTGGCTCAGCCCATTTCCACCTGAAAATTCAAATAGATTTTCCTCCATGGCCCTTTCAAGAACTGCGGTTGTGGCCCAATGGGAAAGCGTTTGACTTGTGGACTGTAGGTTGCTGGTTCGATCCACGAAAGTTTCAAACAAGCTTTTAACATATGCCAATCCTTAGCTGACGTCATCCGGGCCACGTGGTGGTCTCGGAGCATGCCACGTGGTAGCCTTTTATTGGCTTTCCCAAAACGAATATTCTCTAGAATATTTTGCAAAATATTCTTTTTTTAATATTTTTTTTAAAAATATTCAAAAAACAAAAATTAAGGATTATTGGGCGATTTTGTTTTTGGCATAACTTTCTCATACGGCGACCATTTTTCGAACTGTTCATGGAGCCAGAATCAAGAGGACAAGCTCTATCCGGTCATTTAGGTTTGAACCAGTTCTAAGCAATTTCATTTTTGACCATTTTACGACACTTGGTCCTGAGCTCCTGATCAATAACCATCACTATATAACACCTCACAGGGACGTGGCCACCTATTTCATAACAAACCGAGTTTCAGTTCTCTTGGACATTCTCAAAATGATTATTTATTTTGTTAATTCCAAGAATGCCCGCGAAACACGACTTTCTGCCAATGCATCATCCACCTCGGACTTCAAATCTTATACAACTCTGCCTATTTACCTCATCAAATTCAGTCACCCATCGGAACACATCTCTGTCGTTGATCTGGAGCCTCCAGATCCAACGGTCATCATCCATATCGGGTAGATAAGTAACATGACATTTACTCTTCCGATGTGAGTGGTTTTCTCTCTCTTTCGCCAAACGCGTGGCACCCCTTGTGTGGCATCAGGCGGGACTCGGTTGAAACCGCTTACCACTTGAAGCCCTTTTGATATTCTGCTAGTTTTTGTGGGACCCCGCCTCTAACGAAATCGCTGCAATATCTGTTACATTTTATAACTTTTAGGGTCCAAGCACTCGCGGCTTTTCCTTCTTTGAGGGGTTTGCTCGGCGATCGCATATCAGAAACTACCCTCGTTTCTTAATTTGACCTCTGGTTTTTGCTAATTTGTGGTGGCGAGCATTACCATGGACTGACGGCCTACACGCTTGAGTGAGGGTCCTCATTGCTCTGCACTGTTCACAAATTGCAACTATTTTGAAGATATGTCTGATAAGCTTGATCTTTATAAGACTTTGAAACTTTGGCATAATTTTAAGAGTTCATGAAAACTTAGAGAGTATTCTAGGATCCCATTCGGATCATCACCAAATATGTTGTTTTATCAAGGCTTTGTTACTGATAACTCATATTCTTCTATCACAGCAAAAGATTGACACACTTCAAGATGCTTTGGTGCAAGCAATACAAATAAAGGCTATGGTTGGTTATCCGCAAGATTGTAGAGTCAATGGGCCTTCAACAAATCCTACTATTATGGACCTTCAGAATCTAATTTCTACATTAACAGATAGGTTAAAATATCTCGCACCTTTACGTCCTTCGAGACCTCATGTTTGGTGTATCCACTGTCAGGTTGAGATAAATAATGTTACAAAGTGCCCGCGACTGAAAGGGCTAGGACTGTCTAATGCTCCTATGGGACCTTTGCCATCGCAGTATCCCAAAGTTGTGAAAATCTAATTTTCTTTTCCTTATCAGGTTCATACACAATTCCAATCCTTTCTTAGTCCTCAAGGTATGTTTGCAAATGATTATTGTGATATCTGTCAAAGTTTTGGTCATTTACCTTGGTTGTGTACTATTCTACAGAAGTATTTGAATGTCCTAAATAACTTGTTTTATGAGTTTTGTGGATCGCCCAATCATCATACGAATCAATTTTAGTCCTTCGATTCTTTAGCTTATCATCTTGACCAATCTTATTTCTAGGTCAATGATACTCCTCAAGGGCGAGGAGGAGGATCTCTGAGGGGAGGAAGGACAGGTGGAAGACACTCGATTAGGTGCTATAACTCTAATCAGGAAGGCCATGTGATGAGGGAATGTCCTTTTTTGCGAAGACCATGGTTTTCATACTCTCAAGTAAATAAACATGAAATTGAATACTTCCCTAAACTTATTGCTCGGTGGGAAGAGTGAAATTAAGCTAAATTTGCTTTGTTTGTCTATGCAAAGCCTCGAGATCCTAGTCCTTCAACACAACCTAATATTAATGTTTTTACAGGAGGAGGGAAGAATATTGGATATGATATTGGAATTTCTAATCAACCAACTATTATAAGACCTACATATCCAAAGAAATATTATGATCCAAATCAACAAAAGGAGTATTATAGGGATGCAGCTGAACTTTTCTGTGAATTAAATTTTTCACAAGTTTCTCGTAGTGAAATGTAGGAGAAAGTAAAGGCTCATGAGGAGAAGCATCTCGCAGAGTTTTTCCAACATATAATGGATTGGTTTAAGTTACTTTTACAAATTATGGATGATGAGAAACTCACTAGTTAGTTGCAGAAAAGGTTGAAGACTATTATTAAGGATGATGTGTTCTTTGAGCAACTAATTTCTACAAAACTACCTGAGCGGCATTCTAGATGGGTACGGAGGAATAAGAAGTAGATTGGAAGGGAATTTCAAGCAGACGCTCAGATTTCAAAGTTTCAAATCAAGGAATCCCTGTTGGATTTGGGGTCTATGTTAATATTTTTCTGAGAAAAAAATGGGAAGCTCTCAGAAAACCCAAGTTAGTCTATTCCCCTATTCAATTATGGATGGAAAAATGGTATTGTATTCTTCCTGTGGGTAGATTGGAGGATTTTTAGGTTGATATATTTGGTGCTAAAACTTATGCTAAGTTAAAATTTATTGATATTATTGGGGATAAAGATCCATACCCGGCTTAATTGGGCATTGACTCGACTTTCGAGAATTATGCAGTCATTAATTTGAAGTGGGAAACTATGAGTTTTGAAGTAGATGACATGTGGGTTATAGAGCCTCTTGATCCATATCAAAGCCCGAGATTTACCAAACCTGTGGATGATGTTGAATCCCCTAATGTAGTGGACCAATTATATCAGTTGATCGCTGGGAAGCGAGAAGATTATATTAACCCCACAATAGTTGCTTCTATTAGTTGGCAAAGTATTCAAAGTACTGAAGTTTCCTCTGAGGCTATGATGGAAGATTGGAAACAAGGAGCTCATGCAATCCACTCCTGACATTGTGCTATTGTTCAATGTTTCCATTGGATTGGTGTCGAGGTATGTAAGTATCCTATTTTTAATGGTACTAATTATGTTGTAAAATTTATTAAAGAAAATGATTCTTGCATTGAAGAATGTCAGAAGATCCCTGTAATGAGTGTTGCTTTGCAAGATACTACTGTGAGATGGTGGGCAACTCATTGATATTGGCTTCAATAATGGAACACTACCAAGGTTGTTTTTCTATATCAATTTTCTGCACTAAATGATCTTCTAAGTAACATTCATATTTATAATGGTCGTACTTCGTGATAATAACATGTTGCACATTGTTGTTACGTATGGAGGGTTGATGGCCTAGTGGTTGAAATGTGGTCCCCTCTATTTATTCACTCTTTGGAAAATGTTTTGCAAGATTGGTATTTGCAAGAGGAGCTAAAACACCAGACAATAGATTGGGATGTATTGACAACTTAGTTTTGTAGAGACTTTTCTTTTTTTTTAATGTTGATGAAAAAATGGCGCAAGCTATTAGAGCTATTAGAGGATTCTTGTTTTCAGGTGAGGATGCTTTAGAAGAATGTAGTAGGTATGGAGAATTTCCACACGAGTATGACTCAGGATTTCATGAAGATGTTGTTTGCGGTAACGTTAACAAAGACCTAGATGATGATTTAGAGGTGTTAAGGAACTTATCCTTCAAATAGTTTGAAGGGGAGTGGAAAATCAAATAGGATCTAGTACATGATGCTCCACATCTACAACCTCTCAAATTAAAGAATATGAACATTGGGATAGAGGAGAAACCAAATATCACTTCCATTGGGGATTACTAGGAAGATCAAACCACTCAAGAAATCTTTGACCTGCTGAAAGAATGAGAAGATTTATTTCCCTTTTCAGTTTCAGAATTAAATGGTATTAAAGGAGACCTAGGTGAAATTAAAATCACACTGAAGCCAGATGTGAAACTAGTTAAGCATCAACCCTATAGATTGAATCCATGGGTCAAGGAGAAGCTAAAGAAATAAATTGAAAAAATGTTAGCTGCTGGCCTCATATTATTTGTTGATGAATCTGAATGGATAAGCCCCATTGTTATACAAGATAATAAGGATTCAGAAGAAATTCAGGTGTGTGTTGATTATCGTAGCCTCAAAAATGCATGCGTGCATGACCTGTTTCCAACTCCTTTCAGCAACGAAGTCTTGGACAATGTTGGGGGAAAGGAAACTTACTCTTTTACTGATGGCTTCTCAGGATATCATCAAGTATGCATTGCAGAAGAAGATAAAAATAAGACCACATTCACCACTGAATGGGGGTCATGTGCATATAATGTTATGCCTTTTGGGTTGAGGAATGCTCTGATTTTTTCTCCCATATTATTATTGTTGCTTTCCATGATTATATTCATAATTTTCTTGAGTTTTATATGGATGATTGGACTATTTATAGCTAACTCAAGAACCATCCTAGTTTGTTGTTGATTATGTTTGATAGATGTAGACAACTTCAGATTTCTCTCAACTTGAAGAAATGTATATTTGATGTGGCGTTTGGAACAATGTTGGGACATATTGTCTGCAAGGAGGGAGTCTATGTGGCTCCTATCAAAGTTTCGATAATATTTAATATGTCGCCACCTACATCTGTTGATAATTGCGTTCCACTTTGGGACATACTGTTATTATTGCAGATTCATAATAAATTATGCTTCAATTACAACACCGCTTGAGAAGTTCCTTAACAAATATGAAAGTTTTGTGTGGGTTCTTGAATGTGATCTTTCATTTGATACCTTGAAGGAGAATCTTGCAATCATGCCCATTCTGGTTTATCCTGACTAGAAAAAGCAATTCCATGTCCATATTGATGCCCACGGAATTGCATTAGGAGCTATACTAACACAACTTGGTGAGGGGAATCTAGATCACCCTATCTATGTTGTAAGCAGGAAACTTTCCAATACGGAGAAGAACTATACTACTATAGAGCAGGAAGTGTTAGCCATGGTTTACTCTCTCCAAAAGTTCCGAAACTATTTTTTGGGAGGTCCATTCAAGTTCTTTACAGACCATTCAACACTGAAGTATTTGGTTAATAATCCTATGCTTGAAGGAAGAATTTGTCAGTGGTTTCTGTTGTTCCAATAGTTCACTTTTGAAGTAATTGTCAAGCCAGGAAAATCCAATGTGTGAACAGATCATTTATCCAAGCTAGAGTCAGGAGAATCACGGGGATCCATTGATGATGAGTTATCATATGCTTATTTTTTCTGCATCAAAGTTGTCCCTAACTATTTAGAAGATATTTCTACCTTTCTTGCTACAAGTCAGTGCCCTTCCTATTATATTATGGTGTAGAAAAAGGATTCAGTTGTTAGAGAAACATACAGTCAACTCATTATAGGAGAGTTATATAAGATGGGGCTTTATTATGTCTTATGCCATCATATCCTTGATCATGAACATGAAGTTGCATTGTGGGAATGTCATGCTGGAGTTGCAAGGGGACATGTTGGAGGCAAAGATACTGCTTGAATGGTCTTGCAAGCTGGTCTTTGGTGGCCGACTATGTTCAAGGATGTGAAACAATATGCAAAGACTTGTTATGTCTGTCAACAGGTTGGTTGGCCATCGCGGCAAGATGAAATTCCCTTGCATCCAGTGCAAGCGCTTGTTGCATTTGAAAAATGGGTTATTGATTTTATTGGACCTATCCACCCTCTTGCTCATCATACACCTGCTCGATATATTATTACCACAACAAATTATCTGACTCATTGGGCAGAAGTTTCTTCAGTCAAAGACTGCACTGTTGATATGACTACTCGACTTATCTTTGAGAATATTGTTACCAAGTTTGGTTGCCCTCATAGCCTAATGGGTGATCAAGTTTCCCATTTTATTAATGAAATAGTTTATACTGTATTGTAGAATTTTATGATACAACATCATAAGAGCACTCCTTATCATATGCAAACAAATGGGACTTTATAAGCATTTAATAAACTCTTGGAGCAGGGACTTACTAAGATTTGTTCCACAAATCGAGATGATTGGGATGAACAGGTTCCTGCTATTTTGTGGGCCTACAAAATTACCATCAAACAATTGCATATGTATACCCCATTTGAATTATTTTATGGCAGATAAGTTGTTGTTCCCGCCGAGTTTCTTGCTCCTAATCTCTTCATTGCTCATGCAACTCGAATGTCAGAGGATGAATCTATTCCTCAACAAGTAAATTAATTATTGCAATTGGATGAGTCCTAATTTCTTACATGTTGTCATCAAATGGTTGAGAAGGAGTGCTAGAAGACTTGGCATAATCCCCATATCAAGAAGAAGCCATTTTCCATGGTGACCAGGTACTACTTTATGACTAAAAGTATCACAAGCATCATGGTAAGTTCCAAATGCATTGGCTTGGTCCATTTTAAGTTGCAGAAATTAAATATTTTCGTGTTGTTCAACTTGTTCAATTATATGGTACTCTTTTTTCTAGATGGGTGAATGGCACTCGCATCAAACCCTACCTTTCTACTTCAACTTCAAAATAAAGTGTCCTCTCCTTGTGAGAGTAGTAGGTAGGAGTTAGGATAGTTGTGTTAATAAATTCTTTTCTTGGTTTGATAGGTTGTATTTTCCATCTTTTTCATAAGTGTGGCCTCTTTTTAGCTACATCCTGCCGCAACCAATTGTGGCCAGGGATATTCTTTCTTATCTTGTCTTGTTAGAGTCTTTAATGCTTGTTTTGTATATCAATATTCCCAATCATGCCAGAGTTACTTACCAAATATATCTCTCAATTCTTGATAAGATTTTCATCTGCCCTTAGATTTCCTGTCATGTCACTACATTCATTGGTATGTGTCTAGATCACTTGTCATTAATTTGAATTTAAGTCACACTTCCCGCACCTAACGGCTAAGTCCCCCTTTCATCGATTGTTCTATATCTTCTTGTTTGTCGTCTTCAATTTCATCTTTTCCCTTCATCCATTTTTAGTTTCTGCTATATCTCCACTATCGCCTATCCCTAAACCTTCTTTGACTTATCATCCACTTGTGCAATTTGCGTATACCCATTGTCCTACATACATGGTTCATTAAGCTAAACCTTTTGTTAGTCTATACCCTGTTGAATCCCATATCCATTGTGAGGATAATCTATTGGGGAAGTATGGAAAATCCCACCTTGTCGATAACGACCTCTCTTATTCCACCTTGTTCCCTACGCTCTAGACTAATGCTTTTATGGAGCCCAATACTCACCCCAATGCTCTCTCCACCATGAAAATTAGAACCGTTTTCCATCCATTAAAGCAGTCCACCCTTCTTATTCTATGGGATTTACTTGTGGTTAGCACCACCTATGAGATTATGTGTTGCACCAAGTTACTTATCAGTCAGCTTCATGGGGGTCTCTTTGGTTGGATTGCAAATGTCCCATTCATGCAATAGATATCAACAAAATCACTAGATTGTTCGCCTATGGTTTTGATTAATTAGACCTTTCAGAAAATGGCTAAGTGTGGCAAGAAGACAAATGGAAACAATTTGTATAAGAAGTATGGTACTGCCCGAAAAGGCTAGGGATCTATTTTAGATATGATCAACAATATGCCAATTCAAGTTGTTTCTACAGTTACCGCCACTAAGATCATGTGCCACTATACCAAAGGAGAATTATCGTTGGATGTTATTTATGTTGCAGAAACTTGCATATGAGGGGATTAGTTGAATTGGTGCAACTATCTCCTTCATGAATTATTCGAAGTTGAAAATTATAATTATGCTCGAACTACATACTTCATTTTTGGGTTTTTTCTTCTCCCCCCAGTTATTTCTAAATGGTGTGCTCCACAGGGTCGTGACTTCACCACAATTGCAGAAGATGAACCTCCTGCTTATATGTATCCACCTTGTTACAACACTAAATATACCATGAACAAAGAGTTTAATTACCTCACATTTCACCACTGGTTCAACAAGATCGTCATCGTGACAAATTCTATTTTGCGGGTGCAGCTCCCTCTGTTGGAACTATCCTCCGATGATTATAAAATAGTGATAATGATTTCCACTTTGACGTTGGAACTTGGCTTGGGGTTGTCGCATGGCAGCAAGATGGATAAATTTTCTACAATTTTGATGCAATGAAACCTATTGAGGAGGCCCCTTCATCTTTGTGCAAGCATTCCAAGGATGTGTTGGAAGGTCTTGTACCCCTGATGAAGAAGGCTAAGGAATGTGTGAGATCAAAAGTTTCTACATGGTCCGAGGTAGGTTCTTATGTGCACAAAACTATTCAAGTACATCAAGCTTCTCCTATTTCTACTACACCTCTTGTTATCACATCTACCATTCCACCAACCACTACTCCTACTCCCCTTTCACCTCACCAGTTTCGTATCACTATCCCTCCTTCCAATTTCATTGACCTCGATGTTGACCCCCTATCCACTGACCCTTCTGTTACCATCCATGAAGAATAACCTCCATCCCCGCACACTGCTTTTGATGACAAACCTCATTCCTCAAAAGCAACTATTTTTTACCGTCGTAATTTTCCCACTGTCATTGATGAGCGATTTGACATGGAGACTGACTTTGTTTTCGTTACTCCTAGTCCTTCCTACCACTATCATTCCCCCACCATCAACCATTTCACCTCCTATTGATCCATCACCTCATCCATATTCATCCACTTCACCCATTTCCGCTGAGCAAGTGGTGAAATTCATGAAAGACCTTCAGAAATGTCATCAAGTCATTTCTCTTGCTACTCGGTAGCATGATCTTACTACTTTCATCATGGCACAGAATCAAAAAGTTTCCATGCAAATAAAGGTCCTTCCACATGATTAGTTAGAGTGTTTGGTTGCTAGTGGCTAGCCACTGCAATCAAGGCTCCCACCAACTGATACAGTTTCAGTCGACACCCTCAGTGCATGGTCCTCACCACAATTATTTCAGTTCATTCATGCTTTAGTTTCTCAATTGGAGCATTGGTTGGTTCATACATAGACTAGGTGCATCAACCTTCAAGTCACCTATGAAGAGTAGAAGCATCAGTTAAATGTCATCGCCATCGTACAAATGTAATTGTGCCTCGAGAATGAAGGATTAGAGACCTAGGATAGTATGATTCATTCTTGGTTGCACTCCTTATGGTCTACTCTTGCTCCATATGTCACAGAGAAACTTGCAGATCTTATTGCCTTCTCCCCTATTGAATGTTGTGTTATGGTTGAAGCGGCTCGTATGCAAGTTGTTTCTCAAGCCTTGCATTCCAGGACATTATCACCAACTTGTAGCCATCTACATCAGGTCCAATAGAGCTATTAAGAACCAGATTGTTGAGAAGATTCAAACTGTCATTTCTATCTGCGCCACTCTACCATAGGCTATGAAAGACTCTCAACACATGTTCCACCAAATCTCCGATGGTAGTAGTGTTCTTGAACAAAAGAATGCAGTGAACAATCCTATACAAGAGAATATGAAAAATATTTTTCAATAGGCAATGGTGACCATTGACCTGGAAATAAAGAAGCAGCTTTTGGATCAGGCATATTTACTCCGCCCAAATCAACTAGTTGGAAGATGCATCCCAAGTAACCAAGCGAGTTCTCCGTGACCTTTGTCCGAAGTCTCAAAAGAATTTTATCACTTTGAGTACTCTGTCCACGGTTTCATATCAGCAGATTCAAGAGCTTGTCCAGACACAAACCACTGATGTTAACAAGCAAGTAGTTACAGACTTTTCAGTTAAGGTATCTGTAGTTTTTAACCCCGTACAAAAATTACCTGCATACAAATTATAAAACACAGAAAATAAACAATGTGAAAGCATAACACATAAAACACATATACACAAAGATTTTCCCCTGGATCCCAAAACTGGGACTGCCAGCTTGATTTTTCATTATATTCCTTTCAATGTTATAATACGTATTTATATAGGCCGAAGCATCCAATACCATGGACTGAAAACCATCACGTCTAAAACCATGGACCGAAAACCATAGGTAGGTTCACCCAACCTAATATAGGGTCCAAAAAACAAATTTCATGGGGCACTGCCCCTGACCCCATAGAGAGGGGCTACCCACCCCTCTCAAACCCCCTGGACAGGGGAGCTGCCGCCCCCCCTGTGACCCCCCCACTACGCAATTAGCGCCAGTTAGTCATGGAAAGAATATAACACAACCCAAAGTTCTCCCACTTGTTGTTTTCTTTCCATAGGGGGCCACAGGAGATCTTAGTCATTTTTCTAGCCCTGAAATGCCCATTGTTTCTATACACCATGGGAACTTCTCAGAGCTCACAGATTTTGTCAATGCTACTGCAGTATTCTTCAAAGTGTCCACCTTTACCAGCAACACCTTTTTGTCTTCTATCATATCCCTCACAAAGTGATACTGAACATCGATGTGCTTTGTCTTTGAATGATAAGCAGGGTTCTTTGCCAAGAAAATTGCACTTTGGCTATCACAGTCTATCCTTATAGCTCCCTGTACTAACCCCATACTTGAACACAATCTCTGCAACCAAACTGCTTCCTTGCTTGCATGACTAGCTGCCATGTATTCATCCTCTGTAGTTGATAGTGCTTGTTAGTGTCGATATCTTCATACCTCCATCAGTGATCAAATTGCTCTTTTGCACGCATATTAGGTGTCTCATCCAATCAGCTACATTCCATCGAGTCATGGATATTTTGATGGTAGGGTTCAATTCAAATTTTTTCCCTCATGACATATATCTTGCTGACCTCTGTTCATACTTTTCAGGTCATTTACAGTCATCCTGCTTCATTTCATTTACAAAAATCAGTTTTAGGGTTTTGGTCTCACTAGGTCTAGGGTTTGTCATTATGGTCATCCAAAATTGAACAAGAATGTTAGTAGGCACATTAGGAGGATTAATAAGTTCATCAAATCATAAATTTACTTTTGATATGTCCAATAAATCTTTTTTACCTCAAAACTCTATTTTGAGGTGAAAACAGAGTTTCTCCATTTTATGTACAAATTTCATGTAATTTAAGTGTTCTATATGTAATAAGTTCAAAAGATGCTCTTGGTCACCTTGCCAACTCCAGCCACTGCAAAAACACAAGCACCAATGCATCAGTCCATTAAATGGTCAAGAAAAGTCAAATTTCAAATGAAAAATAGAGTTTTTGAAGAAAAAGTGACTAAGACTTTATAAAGTGGGTTTGCAATGAGGAAAACTTAAAGTGCATCCATTTATAAAGTCAATCCATGCTAGCCATCCATTTCATTGTGCAAAACATCAAGTGAAGATCCAAAATCGCGATTTGGAGGGAAATCAAGCAAAGGAAGGAGAAAACCTTGCTTTTTCAGCAAATTTGCTTGGTGTTGCGCATTAGAGGTTTGGCGCTGCACATCAAATGGATTTTGCCAGTGTAAAAATACAAAGGCACTATGCCTCAGGCAGGCACTGCACATTAGGCCCAGTGCGCTGCGCATTGGCCAGGAAGGTTCCAAAACCAGTCAAAATTCATCCTAAACTCTCCCAAACACTGCGTTTCACTCTTACAAGTAAGTTTTCATCAATATTGAGCTAAGGTTAATCTTCTTCATGTTTTCTTCATGAGTTGTGCTTCTTAAAAATCAAACCCTTGCTTGCCTTCATACATTTTCATCTCATTGTAAAATTTTCATTGCATTACAAAACTAGCATCGTTTTCCCCTTTTCCACACTTCATTGCCTTAAATCTACCCATTAATTCCATTTTCCCTTTCCCTATTCCCTTAGGAAACTAATTCCCTTGATCAAACCCTAAATCCCTCATAAGCCAAAACCCTAATTTCCTAAATTTGTCCCTTCACTCCCCTACTCTACTTCACATTTGCAAAATCTCTTCATACTCATCCTCTCTCACCCATTGTCATTGTTGACTACACCATCCCCATATCACATCCCTAAGACAAGCATCATGGAAAGAAGCAATGAATCAAGCTTTAAAGAAGAAACACTTAGTGATAGCTCAAAGGAAAGAAATGTGCAGCCCAGGTAACCTCACAAGGGTGGAAAAACCATTAGGGAGGAACCTATTAGTATGAGTGAACTCCTTGCTTGCCCTCTAGCCACCACATGCTTCAGATATCAGTCCTTTTTTGAGTTTTGTGAGATGGTTGAGAGGGTCAAATATCACCATGAGTTAGCAAGGTAGTTTGTCATAAACATGGAAAATAATGTGGTGCATCTTGCTAGGGTCAATTTCACTCTTTCACCAGATATCATTGCAGAAGCTACAAGAGTGCCAGATGTAGGGGAAAAGTGGAACAAAAGGTAGAATATCAGTAAATAGCATTATGAACCTTATATCAAGGCCAAATATCATGGTAAACTTAGCAGGGTGTTTCCTTTCAAATTCTTGGAGGACCGGTATGTTCCACTCATGAAGCTTATCATCAAATACTTCACATGTGAGGGTAGGTTCTCCAGACTTTATTCCTACCATATTAGATTACTTATGCACTTCACCAGGGTGAGAATGATGAGTATTCCTTATTTCATATGTAAAAACATAGAGAGGATGACTGTGATTGCAAAAATAAAACCATATCCACCACAACTCAATAGTATTTATCATTTTGTTGTCATCAAAATTGTTGTTTTGCATCAGCTCACTTAGTTGGGAGTGTCATGGGAAACTTTCATTGCCCATGAATGCTTCAAGCGGCCTCAAATATTTGCAAATCCTCAAGAGGAAGGTGAACCTTCTGGGCAACAAAAAGAGCCTGAAACTAAAACAAAAGAGGCTCATGTTCCTGTGTTTTTTACTTATGAAAGAGGCACTAGGATGCTTTTTTCAGCTGCCAAACGATTACTATCTCCAACAGGGGTGGAAGGGGTCTCGTTTTCTTCACCGGACCATAGGCAAATGTTATCTTCACCGGGGGTGAAAGGGGCTTTGCCTTCTTCTCTAGCTAAACAAGTACAGGGTAGAGACAAAGGAAAGCAACAGATGCATGAAGAGAGCCCTACTGAAGGGCAAGACAAGGATTTTGTGTTGATTGAGGAGGATGATACTGATTTGGGTTGTCAAAGCTCAAGCCTCAAGGATATGATTATCAAAGAGAAGGAGGCTAAAATCCAAGCCTTATCACTTGACCTTGAGAGGGCCAAATGCATCATCAACTATCTTGAGTAGGAAAACAAGCAACCAGAAGATAAACAAACTATTATGGAGCTGCAAACAATTAGGGAAAATAAGCAAGTGGCAAAGAGAAGAAAAATCAAAATGACATCCCTTGAGCAAGAAATTGAGGCTAACCGAGAGTCATGGTTGGAAAGGGTGAACATTCACCTTAAGAAGATGCTTGAGAAAGCTAACAAGCAAAAGAAAATGTTGTGCCATATTGCTTATCATTAATTAGTTCGGAATAAAATTTGCAAGACAACGATCAACAGGCTAAAAGCTAAGTTAAAGAGAACCTTGAGGGCCAAGACGGAACAAGATAAACTTAAAATTTTGGTGAAAGCTTCATTAGCTCAGAAAATCCATTAGTAAGTTTGCCTCTTTCCAAATTTGGAGAAATTTTGGGAAATTTTTGTCATTTCACAATTTTGTAATTAAAAACATAGGAATTTTCAGCCGATGTGGTGCTGCACATTGAGTTGGCTCAGTATTTTGAAAAATGGCTAGCATTTTTGGATTCCTCATGGAGAAACAATGAAACCCAGAAAGTTTCATAAAATTTGTAGGAGATATGGGTCACCTAAAGGGCAAAAAACACCTAAAAATGGCCCTCTGTGCCACTTTTTGGACCCACAAAAACCAGTCTTGGGAGAAATGATTTTTGGAGGGTCAAATCAACTCCAAATCAGAAAATTCAAAGTATTACAGAAACTAGACAGGCAGATCTTTCCACAAGCTATCTTGGGCCTAATTTGGTGAAGTGGAAGGCCTCCAAAATCATCCTTGAAGTGGCGTTGTGCATCAGGTTCAGGGCGCTGCACATCAGGCAAAGTTTTGCCAATTTTGCCTAGAAACTCAGAATTTCACCTAGTTTGACTATCAGTTGACTTTTTCTCTTCTCCTTGGTAAATTAATGATGTAATATGATGTAATATGATGAAAAATATGATGAAAAATTACTTGAGGGGGTAGATACATCAATTAGAGGTGGTTTGAGGTTGAATGAATCAGTTTCCATAGTTTTAGAGGAAAGTTGTTCCACTGCCTATTTTCTAGTTCTTAGTTTAGATGTTGTTGAAACAGCTCCTTAACTCATGGATTGGACCCCTGATGGCTAGCATGGGTGGTTTGATGCCTATATCATGTACTTTCTTAGTCATTTGTCAAGGTTGGACTCTTGTGGATGCTTTAAGTTTTATTGTAAATCACTTATGCAGTTTGGCAAGGAAATGAACCAAGGTTTTGCATCATTTTGTGTGATTCTTGTGCTAATGTGTCTTGGCATTGTTTCTTCCTTTGTTATTTAGTTTCTCTTATGTGTATATGTGCCAGCATCTGTCTTTTATTCATAACTAAATGAAACAAGATTAATAGGTGGAATCCATTGATATTCAGTGCTCTGCCTTAAGGTTACATTTAGTTTTAAATGTTTTCCATTGTTTGAAGAGGACTCGTGAACCTTGCATACCCTCTCCAACTCCTCACCGGTCTTAAACTTACCATCACACCCAATTCAAAGTGCCAAAACACCCACCTACCTCACCCCACAGAACCCCCTGCAAATTTGAGTTGACTTCCCGAACCCAAAGCTGCCTTCTTCACTTGATCCAGCAACCAACCATCAACATTAAACAAAATCCTCTAACCTAATATACCTAGCCTAAAATCAACATTTATTATCAATCATTTCAAGCCCTAATTACCATATTCTAACTTAGATTGACAAGGAGAGAGCCCTCTCCTAACCTGGTAGGGCTAGCTACTAGGTTAAGCATGGTTTGATGTTACCTTAGACCTGCCTTCCTTTAGCCTGAGGTAGATTTAGGCCCTAACAGTGCCACTACAGATTGTTTCTTACTCATCCAACTGACTACACCTCCAAATAGGTTAAACACATACCCACTTATAGATCTTCTCTGATCCAAATCTCCAGCCCAGTCTGCATCAACAAAGTCACGAATATCCAAAACTTCGTCCAATCCTGGTCTTCCTTGGTAGCACAAACCATAATCACTAGTGCCACACAAATACTTGAAAACCCGCTTCACTGTTGTCCAATGCTCCTTCCCTTGTTTTGACATAAACCTGCTCAATATTGCCACTAGATGTGCAATGTCTGGTCTAGTACAGACCATTGCATACATTAGGCTAGCGACTACACTTGCATATGGAACACAGGACATATCCTCTTCCTCTTCTTGTGTCTTGGGACATTGTTTAGTAGATAATTTTACACCTACAGGAATAGGAACCTTCAGCGGTTTACTATCCTGCATATTAAACCTCTGCAGTATGGTCTCCACATACTTCCTCTGGTTTAACCAGAGCTTCCTCTTTGCCCGATATCCTCTAATTTCCATGCCCAAAATATAGTTTGCAGCACCAAGATCTTTCATTTCGAATTTGGAGGACAATTGAGTCTTCAAATCCTGGATAATTTCTTTGTCATTTCCAACCAAAAACATATCATCCACATACAAGACCAGATAAATAACACGGTCACCAATTAATTTAAAATACACAGAGTGATCTACTTTTCTTCTGGTGAAGCCAAGTCCCCATATAAATGTATCAAAATTTTGATACAATATCCTTGGTGACTGTTTTAACCCATACAGAGACTTCTTTAACTTGCATACTAGTTCTTTCTTACCCTTCACCACAAAGCCTTCAGGTTGCTTCATGTAGATCTCCTCTTCCAGATCCCCGTGAAGAAATGTTGTCTTCACATCCATCTGTTCTACCTCAAAATCAAAAGTAGCCGCAATATATAAAAGTAACCTAATAGAAGTTACCTTGGCAACAGGAGAAAAAATATCACCAAAATCAATTCTCAGCACCTGGGAATAACCTTTTGCTACCAACTGAACTTTGTATTTCTCCACCTTTCCTTCTGTATTTGTCTTCTTCTTGAACACTCATTTGCTGCCAATGGGTTTCCTTCTAGCTAACAACTCCACCAGATCCCAAGCCTCATTTTTGTGCAAAGATGTCATTTCATCAACCATGGCCTCTTTCCAGAGTTTGCCATCCTCTGAATCTACTGCTTCCTTCATAGTTCTGGGATGATCATTAGTAATAGATAAATCAAAATTTGAACAGAAAGAAGATGGAATTTACCTTTCTGGTTGTCTCCTTTCTCGAATTGATCTTCTCAGACCCGGAGTTTGTGGCTCTTCATCTTCTGATTCCTCCTCTATTGTAGAGTCTGATTCTTCCTCCTTTAGCTCAAACTCTATCTTCTCAGGTTCCTTTGGTTGGATTTCATGTTTAATAACATCTTTCACCTCTCTGAACACCACATCTCGGTTGTACACAAACTTCCTTGTTGCTGGGTTCCAAAGCTTATAACCCTTTAAACCATCCCTATACCCAATAAAGATGCACTTTTCAGATTTACTATCCAACTTGGTTTGTTTCTCCTTTGTAACATGTACATATGCATTACGTCCAAATATCCTCAGATGTGAAAGAGAGGGTTTCTTACCAGTCCATACCTCTTTTGGAGCCTTATCCTCCAACATTGATGAAGGTGATCTATTGACCAGGTAAAATGTTGTCTCCACTGCCTCTACCTAGAATTCTTGTCCTAACCCGGCACCACTGAGCATGCTTCTTGCCCTTTCCATCAACATTTTTTTCATTATTTCTGCAATTCCATTTTGCTGAGGTGTATATGGAGTAGTCTTCTGTCGTGTTATACCACACTTCTTACAGAATTCTTCAAATTCCTTACTGCAAAACTCTCCACTGTTATCTATCCTCAGCACCTTTATCTTCTTCTCTGTCTGGTTTTTCACCAGAGCCTTAAATTCTTTAAACCTGTCAAAGACTTTAGATTTCTTCTTAAGGAAATATATCCATGTATTCCGTGAGAAGTCATCTATATATGATACATAGTACATAGACTTACCTAGTGATGGAACCTTCATAGGTCCAAACACATCACTGTGCACAAGCTCTAATATCTGTTTCGCCCTTTTACTACCAAAGGGGAAGCTCACCCAATTCTGCTTCCCATATACACAATTTTCAAAGAAATCAAAATACAGAGAGCTATTACTCATACCTTATACCATACCTTTACCATGAAGTACTTGAAGGCCCTTCTCTCCAATATTTCCAAGCCTTTGATGCCACAACATGGTCTTATCTCCAGAGACCACTAGATTTTCTGCTCCACTTTCAGGAACCACTGAATTGTTGCATCCATCAACAACAATGTTGCCTTGCAACTTGTACAAAGTTCTATTCCTAACTCCCCGCATCAATGCCATTGCTCCCCGAACCATCTTCCAGTTATCCTTCTCGAACACTGTTTTTACACCTGCATCATCCAACTTGCTTACAGAAATCGTATTTCTAGCCAATGCATGAATATGCAAAACACCCGGAAGTGTTCTAACCCTTCCACCTTGAAACTTCAACTTTACTTTTTTGCCACCAACGATTCTAGCCTTCCTATCATCCCCCAAGAAGAAGTGAAAGGATGCACCTGAGTCAATCAACCATGCCTCATGATCTACATGTGTACTTGAAGAAGCCAAGTACACATCCCCACCTTCATCTTAGGTGGTTTTCGCCTCTACAGAAGGAGCATCATCAGATCCATTTCCGTTATCAGGAGCTTTATATTTATAGTCCCTTTTGAAGTTCCCTTCCTTTCCGCATTTCTACCACACCACCTTTACAGATTTTCCTAGAGATTTAGATCTCCCACTCAATGACTTATTTTTGTTTCTGTTCTGGGACCGTCCTTCTACAGACAAGGCTTCACCATTCTGGCTCTCCATATTTTTCCGTCTCATCTCCTCTGTCAGCAAGGATGAGATTATTTCATCAAAATGCAAGGCAGTTGCATTGCTACCTATTGCAATAACCAGACTATCCCACGAATCTGGCAGAGAACACAACAAACTGATGCACTTATATTCAACTAAAATTCTAATATCAAGATATGCTAACTGACTTACCACAGTATTAAATGCGTTCAGATGCTATGTCACCGAGTCTCCATCTTTCATCCTCGGGTTATATAGATTTTTCTGCAAGAATAATTTATTCACCAAAGACTTAGATTGGTACAAAGTCCCTAACTTGTCCCACAAAGCCTTCACCGTAGCTTCCCCTGATACATTCAGCAATACTGAATCTGAGACACACAAATGTATTGTTCTCTTTGCCTTCCGATCCAACTTCTTCCATTCTTCATCGAACACTCCAGTTGGTTTAGTACCGAGATCTATTGTGATCCACTGATCTTTATCCACCAACAGATCTTCCATCTTGAGTTTCCACAACTCAAAACTTTAACCATTAAATTTCTCGATCTTTATCTTTCCACTGCTCTCCATCTTCTTTCACCACCAGAATTGATCTCGCAGATCTCCCACTGAACAGGATATACCACAGGCCTGAGCGAAACCCGTCAGCAACAAAGGCGTCCCCTTGAAGCCAAAATAGCTCTGATACCAAATGTAGGTTTTAACCCCGTACAGAAATTACCTGCATACGAATTCTAAACACAAAAAATAAATAATGTGAAAGCATAACACATAAAACACATATACACAGAGATTTTCCCCTGGATCTCAAAACTGGGAATACCAGCTTGATTTTTCATTATATCCCTTTCAATGTTATAAAACATATTTATACATGTTGAAGCATCCAATACCATGGACCAAAAACCATCACGTCCAAAACCATGGACTGAAAACCATAGGTAGTTCGCCCAACCTAATATAGGGTCCAAAAAAAAATTTCCCAGGGCGCTGCCCTAGACCCCATAGAGGGGGGCTACTTGTCCCCCTCAAACCCCCCGGACAGGGGGGGCTACCGACCCCCTGTGACCCCCCCCATTGTGCAATCGGCACAATGAAGGGGGGGCTCCACCCTCCATCTAACCCCCCGGTTCACTATGTAGGTTAGTCGTGGAAAGAATATAACACAACCCAACAGTATCCTCACTTCTCGACTTGTGGACCTAATTTGTTTCTTCCTTCACCATATTTAAGGAACTCGCAATTCATATTGTTTCAAAGTTAGGTCCTTCATTTCAAGGTACCGCAACTCTCAGTAGAAGCCAACCTACACAAGATCCCGAAGTAGCAAAAACATCACATTAACTCGAGGGTGAGTTAATAGAATGTGGTCAGGGCATGTTGGGTCCTTTGTTTTTTAAGGAATAACATTTCGAAGGACGTTTTGAACAAAATTGCTAGAAACAAAGCACTCAAAATCAAAGCATTAGTGAAATGTTTTGGAACTTGTGTAGCAGAATATAAGGGTGTGTGCTGAAGAACTAGGATCTAATTTTGATGCAATCAATATAGAACCAAGGTAATGGCCCTAGGTATTGGAAAATCATGGATCAAGTGAGTGATGTATCGAAGGCTAGATCAAGTGAGAGTGGTTATAAGAGAAGACAAAAGGCACTGAGAAATAGGTTTAAATAGTGTTACAAGGTTTGAATTGTGCCAAGAGTATAGACAATGCATGTTTATGTTGGGAGTGTGTAGCAACATTTTGGTGTTATATAATGTTTGAGATCTAAGCTTTTAATGTCATGTATCTATATTATCTGTTGATTTTGATATCCATGTGCAAGACTGTAATTACAGCAAGTTGTAATGGTGATGCCATATTGTAACTGAACTTTATTATTTAATAATATATGGAGGATGTGAATTTTGATATTTACTTGTGTATTTTATGGCCCCTTTTAAAATTTTCTACATATGTCTATTTTCTATTAATTATATGAGACGAATGGTTTTAAAAGAATGTGGTAATAGTTGTGCAAGTTGCCTAATTAATCAAATCTATATCCCCTACATCCTTTTACAACTCTGACTTGCCTCAGGTGAGACGCTCCTTTATTCCAAAGGGGTGAAAATTCTGGCAAAGTTCTAGACTATGTGAACACCTTTGTTGGCACCCTCAGTCAAACCTTGGGTCAAACTCACATTAAACTTTTCTTCCAACACTTCCTTAGACCATATCTATGAAATTATAGTGAATCAAGGTCTAAAATTTGAAACCAAGTGCATGAATATCTTCTATCTATATTCTCCAAGTTTCACACTCTAAAACATCACAGAAGAAAAGTTATAGAAAAAAATTCCCTAGCTGACTCATTCATCCCATAAATCACATTTTCTTGCTTCCTCCTTTAAACTCCAAGAATCAACCCAAAAGTTATTCTTTATCTCCTCTTTTGACCTCAAATGTCTTCTTGCTTGAATTATTTAAAAATTAAATCAAATTCCCTTTATTTATATTGTTTGTATGTTCACTTATGGGGATGACTTTCTGGATGGATCAACCTACTTGTACATTGGTTGGGTCAACTTGAAAAAATATTTAATATCTCCTAATTCCTATGGAATTATAGGGAGTTCCATATATTTTTGGAAAGGCATCAAAATACGATATCCAACCATATATCCTATGCTACCATTTGAGCTAGATAATTGGAGGAAAAAATCCTTCAAGGATAGTGTATCCAAATGGGGCATTAAAAGTCCAAAAGCAATATTTCCAACAATATTCATTTTGAAATATTTATATTAGACTAAGTAGTCTCCCACTATCTTTGAAATTATTGACAACACTATTCCAACATTCTCCATAATATTCTTATTTTAGCTTTTGGTTAAATTCCCTTTGGAATTTTAGATTACTCTAAATTTAAAACCTTCTCTTTATGAGAGTTACCTTTTAGGATTTAGTGGAAATGAAAGTTCTTCCAAGACCAAAGCTTTCCGAGGTCTTTCAAATTCTTCTTTATTCTTATGGTCTTCAAGACCAAGTAATATAATTGATTCAATTGCACTCTTCGATCTTCCAATCCAGTGAGAAGTTGAGGCTATATTGGATCAGGATGATTCATTAAATTATAATGTGATGCAAAATCATTCACATCCCTAATATTGTCACTAGAAATGTTGATCTCTTTTCCTATTGAGGTCCACAGTCAATGTGTTAGGGACTTAGCAAATTTCCATTTATTTTTATAGAGGTGGCACTTATCTTTTCATTCACTCAAATATTCAAAATAACTCAAAAGATATAAATTTCATCATTCAACACAATTAGCTATGGGTGAACATTATGATGAAAACATACTTGAAGTGAATTCATAGACAACAATTGGATAAATGGCCCATATTTTCAAAGAGCTCTAAAATGATTTCATTTGTTCAAATATCATAAAGAGTCATAGGAACATTCATGATATTTCACAACGTATGTAAAAATATAGAAACCACAAATCACATGCACTCCTACAAATATCTCTCTATGAGAGTCAAAAATAATATTGCATACTTTAGGTTTAAATAAAGTGCCTAAATCTCTTTACAAAATCCTTAAACATAGTTTTAAATGGATTCATCCCTATTGGAATAGGATTGGGATTTTGTGGACCAACTAATAAGTAGTAACCTAGAAGAAAAAGAGAAAATGTTGTTAGGGATTGACTTCAAAAATATCTCAAACAATTCACAAATCTCGATGACCAAATACTGGGGAGAAACAAAAACGAATTGCTTCAGATAAAATAGAGAACACTCACAAATTAATTGCAGAAGGATAATTAGTGGAATGAATCCTATCATTGTAGCATCAATTATTGGAGTATAAAGTTTCTTTCTATATATGTTAATCTAAACATTGGGGTAGTTATTTAGGATTAACAATTTTGTTTAAATATTTCCTAAGCCATTCTTTGATGTACTTCTTCATTGGTTCGATGGTTATCTTGCTTCACTCTTTATGAAATATTTATTATTCTATTTCCTTTGAGTCTAATAATAGTTGTTCAATAGTTGATAGTAGGTCTTCATTTTCATTCACACATGTGACCAACCATCTTGATCTCATCCTCTAGAAAATCAATCAAGTTCTCAAGTTTGTTACCCCGTGATGCTTTCATAACATTTAGCTCTTCTTGGAATATATCCTTTGAAATTATAATGAAGTCTCTAATCATTCTTGGTCGTTTTATATTCTTGACAACTTATATATATAAATTATTACTTCTATGTTCATTAATATTTACACATTCAAAAACAACATCATGTACCATCTTTATCCTTGCATACCATCCAACCTTGATTTGTTTGATACAATCCCCTGTTTGAAGTCCTTGCTGGTTCTTTGGGAATCACTAAGAGTAGATATCTTATTGATAAATTTCATAAAATCATTATGAGCGAAATGTTGATCATACTCTACATTTTTTTTCAAATATTTTGAAAAAGAAGAAATTATTTTAGACAAATGTCTTAAATACAAAAAAAAATCACACATTTCTTGAATAATACGTAGTTGGTAATAGTTATTTATTGTGACATAGGCCCTAATACCATTTAATAACTTCACTACCTTCTTAACTTTATGGAGTATGTTGGGTGTATCTTCTAATGTGGTTTTTGGAGCTTGAATAACCAAAGGGGACATAAATAGAGGTATGGGATTGAGAGCTTATTCAAAGACACTAATATTTCTCTTTAATCTCATGGTTTTTATTTATTTCTCAGTAATAGAGTGAACTAGTCCATCCCTTGTAGTCAATTCTACTTTTCGAAGTCCAATAGGTCCTACTTCTGATACATGACCTCTAACTTCCACTTCTTTGTAACCTTATTATACTTAATGCGAAATTTTTCAATTTATAATTTCTTACTAGCCTTGCCATAAAGAGTATTGTGTATTGTTAATTATTATTCCTTAAAAATGGTAGGTTCTTCAACAACTAACTTTTCTACTACTGTTATACACAAAATGACCTCCTCATCAGCTCAGAGGAGAAGGACACTTTGACTGGAAGAAAAAACTAAGTTGCAGACCCATTTTCTAGGGTAACACACCCCAGAAACAAAAAAAAAAAAAAGGAGTTATAACACTCCTCATGACTTAGCAAAAGGTGTTAGTCCCTAGGTTAACACTATGTTTTGCCTAAAGGGAAGCATTATGATGCAGGAGCATGAGGCTTGAAGACAAAAGGCTTCGATTTTATTCCAAAAATCCAAAAAAAGTTTACAAGCAAAGGAGTGGGATCCTTTACCTGTCACTTTACAAAGTTTTCTAGATAGGATTTGAGCTAGAATTCAGGGATCTGAGTTATTTTGTAATTAATTCAAGTAGTTTAGACTTAGTTGAGATTCTCGAGGAGAATATCATGCAAAGTAGGTATTAGCTAGGATTAGACAGATTCGATCCAATGATTGAGGCTCTGATTGTTTGTATGTACTAGTATTTATGTAAGTTTTTAATTATTGTAATAGGATTTGGCTATGAAGAATTAGACTATAAAAATTGAAATATCTTTGTGTCTCTATGTAGTCTGTGCATGAATGGTTAAATCTTGGAGGTTCAAATTTCCTTCAAAATATATCTAAGTGTGTTGTTTTCTAGTTCAGGCCTTTGAATTAGACTTTTTGTAAAATCTGTGTTATCGCAGTTAAAACCTTCATTTCTTGTGTTTTGAAATAATTTGGCTATGTTTTAAGACCCTGGAGAATATAACTTAGAGACGGGTTAAAGCAGTGGAAGCACTAAAACTTGGCGGAATGGAGAAAACCTAACCATTTTGTGCTAAACCCAAGATAAGAATAGAGACCGTCTGATCAACAGATCCACATATCTGACAGTGATTGTGTGTTAATAAGCGCGAACGTTATTTCAGGAAACAGGCATGATCAATTATTAAATTGAGTTAATACCTCAATTAATCACGACCATCCACTGGAGGGAGGCAGATCTGACGATAATCGCGTGGTTAACATGCACGTGATTTAATTTGGAAATCGGACGTGATATGGTATGAATTGTGGTTTAATCCATTGAAGTCCGGGTTGATCATAGTCATTCGTTCTAAAGTGATAAGTTCTGATGGATATCGTGTCAAAAATTGCTCGGGCTTTAATTTAAATTTCGAACCCAAGAAATTATAAATTGCAGCTTTAGTTCCTTTTGGTTCCGTAGGAAAGGTAAAGGCTTGTGGAAAAGGCGGATGCAAGAAGTTTAAAAACGATGGTCTTATTTCCTTTCGGTTCCATGGTAAGTGAAGTTCTGCCATATTCAAAGTAATTTTAATAGTTCTGTTGTTTTAGCAGAATAACTACAATTGGAGGCGGATGACTGAAACTCCAAAAGAAATTTAACAAGAACTTCCACCTGCGCTTGAGAAGATCATTTTTGGATTTGAAAGATTGTCACTAACACCTGCACCCAGACCACCATTAGTGGTATCAGAGTAACTTATTGACACTGATCAAGATCTCAAAGATCAGAGAAATAAATCCAACATGGCTTTCAGAGTTGGAGGAAGACGTGGTCAAAGAAGAGAAAGACAAGTTGCAAATGCTGGAGTGTTGGAAGATATGCAACAAATGCAATCTAGATTTGAAGCAGTGGAAATGGGAAATCAAGGAGATGTAGGTGATGGAGATGTTAGTGAGCTTGAAGTTGAAGTTGCAGAAGTGGAGGAACCTGCAGAAATTACTCCTGAAATGAGATTATTTAAATCAGTGTTAGGATCCACATCTAAACCTAGACTTGAGGTTTCAATTTATGCAGGAGGTTTATACCCTGAGGAGTTGATAGACTGGATTAATAGCATGGATAAATTCTTTGATTATGAAGAAAGGGAAGAAGGAAAGAGAGTGAAATTTTTTGTCACGAAATTGAAAGGACATGCAGCACTTTAGTGGGATGGAGTGCAGGCAAAAAGAAAAAGACTTGGTAAGCAGCCAATTAGAAATTGGAGTAGGATGGTGGCAAAGTTGAGAGGTAAGTTTTTGCCAAGTGATTATCAACAGACATTATTTAGATAGATTTAGAACCTTAGACAAAGGTCTTTGACAGTGAAAGAATACACAGAGGAATTCTGCAAAGTGAGCATAAGAGTTGGACAAATTCCAGATACAGATGAGAAGGTTGCAAGATACATAAATGGTCTTAGAATGGAGATTCAAGATGAAATAAGTTTGTTGTCTCCAAAAATAGTAGAAGAGGCTTATTAGATGGTATTGAAAGCTGAAGAAAAACTCATAATGAAACAATCTGCCAGAAGTAGAGGTACTTTCTGAGGAAGGGGAAGTCAAGGTGGTAGAGAAAGATCTACAACACCTAGAGATGGAGCTAGCAGCAACTCGAGTCAGCATACACCCACAGAAGGTGATGCAAGTGGCAGAAGGAGTTTTTCAGAGGAAGAGGAAGTAGAGGTAGAGGAAGAGAAATCAGATGTTACAGATGTAATAAGCTGGGACATAGAGCCTATGAGTGCCAAAAAAACATAGGAACAAATCAGAGAAATGTAATTGTTGCTAATACTGAAGAGGAAGCAGTAAGGGTGATAGAAGAAGAAAATGTACCAAAGAAAGGGGAATCTTTGGTAATTAACAAAGTTTTGTTAAAGCCAGCGAAGGAAGTTGTTGAACCAGCATAGAGAAAGACTTTGTTTAGGATTATGTGCAAGGTTCAAGGAAAATGCTGTCAAATGATAATTGATAGTGGTAGTATTGATAATTTGGTCTCTACAGAAGTGGTAGAAAAGTTAAAATTAAAGACAAAGAAGCATCCAACACCTTATAAGGTGTCATGGCTTCAAAAGGGACATCAATTGTTGGTGAATGAACAGTGTGAAGTGGAGTTGTAGTTAGAAAATACAAAGACAAAATTCTATGTGATGTGATGCCTATGGATGTGTGTCACATATTGTTGGGAAGACCTTGGAAGTATGACAGAGGAACTATGCATGATGGGAGAAAGAACACATATAAATTTGGTAAAGATGGTGTTAATTATACATTGCTGCCTATGGAAGGAGAGGATGCATCAAGAAAATCTTATCCAAAGACCCTATTGCTGAGTGGAAAAGAATACCTGCACCAGATTGAAGAGGATGAGCTAAATTTTGCATTGATTTGCAAACCCAAGGTAATAATGACTTCCACTAAAATTTCTGATTTTCCAATTGAAATTCAAGAGATTCTTGAGAACTATTGTGATATCATTGTAGATGATTTTCCTAATGATTTACCACCCATTAGAAAAATCATTCATCATATAGATTTGATTCCAAGAGAAAATCTACCAAATAAAGCAGCTTACAAGATGACTCCCACAGAAAATGAAGAAATCGAAAAACAAGTTTAGGAACTATCCGATAAAGGACTAATTAGAGAGAGTTTAAGTCCTTGTGTAGTGCCAACAGTGTTGAGTCCAAAGAAAGATGGACGTTAGAGAATGTGCACCGATTCGAGAGCCATCAACAAAATAACAATCAAGTATAGATTTCCTTTACCTAGAATTGAAGATTTGATGGATTATTTGAGTGGAGCTAGATATTTTACAAAGATGGATTTAAAAGGTGGTTATCATCAAATAAGAATTAGAGAAGGAGATGAATGGAAAACTTCTTTTAAAACAAATGAAGGATTGTATGAATGGATGGTAATGCCTTTTGGGTTATCAAATGCTCCTAGTACATTTATGAGGCTAATAAATGAAGTGTTGAAAGAGTTTATTGGTAAATTTGTAATAGCATATCTAGATGATATATTAGTTTACAATAGATCTAAAGAGGAACATATGAGACATCTGAAATATGTCTTATAGAAGTTGCAACAAGAAAAGCTACTGTTAAATTTAAAGAAATGTTCATTCATGAAGGAAGAGTTGGTATATTTGGGATTTGATGTTTCTGTTGATGGATTAAAGATGGATCCAGGGAATATCAAGACAATCATGGAGCGGCCTTCACAAAAAATTGTTTTTGAGGTAAGAAGTTTTCATGGCCTTGCTAGTTTTTATAGGAAATTCATAAAGAATTTTAGTAAGATCAATGCTTCTATTATTGATACTATAAAGAAGGATAATCATCAATTTAAGTGGACTGTTGAAGCAAAAAATAACTTTCAGCTGTTGAAAAGGAAGATCACTAAGAAACCTATTTTGATTTTGCCTGATTTTAATAAGCCTTTCCAACTGAAATGTGATGCTAGTGGAGAAGCTATTGGTGGTGTTTTCAGCCAAGAAGATAGACCTATAGCTTATTTCAGTGAAAAACTAAATGAATTAAAGAAGAAATATTCTTCTTATGATAAGGAGTTTTATGCAGTTGTACAGTCATTAAAGGAGTGGAGACACTACTTGATGTCTAAGGAGTTTATAATTTATCCAAATAATCATGCATTGCAGTACATTATGCAACAACCAAAGCTTAGTCAAAAACATGCAAAATGGATAGAATATCTTCAAAGCTTTAATTTTGCATTGAAGCATATAACTGGCCAATCAAGCAAGGTAGCAGATGCATTAAGTAGAAAAAATATTTTAGTTCAGGAAAGTCAAATTCAAGTGATGGGTTTTGATTTTCTTAAGGATTTGTATGAGAAAGATTTAGATTTTAAAGAGGCATTTGAAGCTTGTAAAAATCTTGTTTTATTAAGCAGAAGTAAGTGGTTAGATTTTTTCTTACAATAAGGAATGTTGTTTAAAAGAAATCATTTGTGCATACCAAATTGTTCTATGAGAGAAAATTTAATCAAGGAGAAACATAGTGGTGGACTTGGAGGACATTTTGGTGCAGACAAGACTTACGAGCAGGTGAGTCGATTTTAGTTATGGCTGAAGATGAGATCTGAAGTGGAGAATTATGTAAAGAATTGTAAAGTCTGTCAGTATGTAAAGGGAAGGAGCCAAAACATAGGTTCGTATGTTCTATTACCTATTCCAGATAGACCTTGGGATATGGTAAGTATGGATTTTGTTTTGGGTTTACTAAAAACTCAAAGAGGTAATGATTCAATTTATGTTGTGGTTGATAGATTTTCTAAAATGGCACATTTTATTCCATGTTATAAAACCAGTGATCCTACTCACATTGCTAATCTATTTTTAAAGGAGATTGTAAGGTTGCATGGGTTACCTAAGAGTATTATTTCAAACAAGGATACCAGATTTGTTGGTCATTTCTGGAGGACATTGTGGAAGAAGCTTGGTACTAAACTGAGTTTCAGTTCAGCTTATCATCCTCAGACTGATGGACAAACTGAAGTTGTGAATAGAAGCTTAGGTAATCTTCTGAGAAGTCTTGCAGGTGAACATCCAAAACAGAGGGATCAAATTTTGGCACAGGCTGAATATGCTTATAACGAGTCTCCTAACAGGAGTACAGGGCAAAGTCCATTCGATATAATTTACAGAATGCACCCAAAAGAAGTGTTTGAATTAAGAGACTTGGGAAAAGCTAAAATGAGAAGTGCTAAGGAGAGTATTTTGCTTCAGAGATTTAAGAAATACATGAACAAGTAAAACATCAGTTACAAGATAGGAACATAAAGTACAAGAGTAGAGAAAATTTGAAGAAGACAGAAGTTAATTTTGAGGTTGGAGATTTGGTTCTAGCACACCTAAGGAAGGAAAGATTTCCAAAAAGGGAGTATAACAAGCTAAAATTTAAGAAAATTGGGCCATGCAGGGTCATGGGGAAATTTTTTTCAAATGCATATGAGATTAAATTACCCCCTGGTATTGGAATATCTCCAATTTTCAATGTTGCTGATTTGTACAGGTATGAAAGTGGAAATACAGAGGATACAACAGAAGACAAGGAAGAACAAGAGGTTGATTGGATAAAACAGTTACCAACAACAAAGGCATTGTAGCCAGAATAGATTTTGGATAAGAGAGTGTTTAAAAGGACAAGGGGACGGGATTACTTTCAGTATTTGGTCAAATGGAAGGATCAACCAATTGTTGATGCTACTTGGATGACAGGTGCCATGCTACAGAAGTTGGGAAATTCTGTAGAAGAGCTCATGGACAAGAGCCCATGAAGGATTTTGTCCTCAAGAGTCTGAAGTAGGAGCATGAGGCTTGAAGACAAAAGGCTTCAATTTTATTCCAAAAATCCAAAAAAAGTTTACAAGCAAAGTAGTGGGATCCTTTAACTGTCACTTTACAAAGTTTTCTAAATAGGATTTGAGCTAGAATTCAGGGATCTAAGTTATTTTGTAATTAATTCAAGTAGTTTAGACTTAATTGAGATTCTCGAGGAGAATATCATGCAAAGTAGGTATTATCTAGGATTAGATAGATTCGATCCATTCATTGAGGATCTGATTGTTTGTATGCACTGGTATTTATGTAAGTTTTGAATTATTATAATAGGATTTGGCTGGATTTGGCTATGAAGAATTAGACTGTAAAAATTGAAATATCTCTGTGTCTCTATGTAGTCTGAGCATGAATGGTTAAATCTCGAAGGTTCAAATTTCCTTCAAAATATCTTTGAGTGTGTTGTTTTCCAGCTCGGGCCTTTGAATTAGAGCTTTTGTAAAATCTGTGTTATCGCACTTATAAGAGTAACATGAATATATAAAGCTAGCATGCATCTAAGAGAACCATCAATATCGAATTTGCATCAACATATATAGAAAATATTTTTCAACACCATCAAGTAGAAAAAAAAGGAGCATATCTATATTATCAGATGATAGAAGAATGATTACAACCATGGTTTTTGAATCAAGTCTTCCCTTAGATCCCTGGCTCCTTTCCCCCTCTCTCTCTTAACGCCTCGACAACATAACAATACTGATCTCAAAATTCTGGTTCCTATTACAATGGCCAAGGCTCTAATTTATAGATGAGGAGAGGATCTCTCCCTGCCAAATCCTTCAGGAGTTTCAATGAGGAGAAAACTTGGATGTTTCCTCACTTTATTTCTCTCTCCCTTCATGTGAAGCTCCATTAGGATTAGAATTATCCGTATTGAGGACTGAGGCGAATGTTTCCTACTTTTTGAGCTAACATTTGAGTGAAAAGAACAGTGTCATTCAATGAACTCGCACTTTGAGCTCTAGAATCTCATAAATATCCAGTAATGCTTCCCTTTAGGGAAAACAGAGCGTTAAACTAGGGAATAATGCCTTTCTCTAATTCATGAGGAGTGCTATAACACTGTTTGTTTGTTTATGGGGTGTGTTACCCTGGAAAATAGGCCTGCAACTTAGTGTTTTCTTCTAGTGAAAGTTTTCTTCTCCTCTAAGATGATGAGGAGGTCATTTTGTCTATAACAACTACCTTATATCTCTTAGCTTAACACAGTGTGACATGTATGGAATTGTAGCATTATACACTTCCATATTAGTGGATCCTTTTACTTGTTGTGATCCCTTTTTACTAGAACATTTACTATTTGATCAAGTAAAAATATTTGATTTATCCAAGCTAGAATGGGGAGGTAGTTCTTCTCTGTCATATCCACCTTATTTTCATTCATTACTCTTTCCAAAAAATTTAGTTGTTTCTTTTCTTCCCAAGTTTGAGGAGGAACTCCAACAAGTGTGTGGTATTGAAGAGGGTTGTGCATTTGTAGGGTTTTTCCCTATTTTCTTGTTTTTCCTTCTGAACCAATCATCACCTCAGTCACTAAATCATCATTATGTACCATTATTTCCTATTCCTTCGATGTTCCTACTTCCTTTTCTCCACTTTTGTAATTTTGTGAATAAATTACCATATTGCATTGATGCCAAATGTCGTAAAACTAGGCCCTTGGGATCAAATACTTGGGTAAATCTAACCTCACTCAAGTTAAAATGGTTTAATGTTCAAAGAAGTCTACGAGATGTATAGAATTCTTCATTATAACCTCTCCAACATTAAATCATAATGAAATGAAGTGTTTCTTATTTTTACTATCAAACAAAATTGACCAAGAACAATACTATCTATATGCTTCTACATCAAAATATTTATTAGAAACAAATACCCAAAGTAAAAAAGGTTTATCTTCATAACCATAAATCCAAATATATATGTGTGGCTATCCTTTTCTACATGCAATCATTTCACTTTTAGGAACGCTTGTGTTGTTGAAGATATGTTACGTGGTTCATTTCTACTTAGCATGCACCTAAATTATTTGACAAGCCAATCTTGGAAAATGAAGAAATGAAATGAAGCCTTGTGTATCCACATAATAGGGTAGCAATATTATACCAGTTATACTTTTGGAGGCTAAGCCATTAAATAAATTGCAATAACTATGACCATCCTGAGGTAGGTTGCCATGAATAACCTCTGGGTCTAAAAATTATTTTCTAATTGGGAAGAAATCTCATTGGTGTTACTTCAACCTAATTGAAGACAATATATTTTCTAAAAGAAAAGTGTAATATATACAAGATTGACCTAAATACATGGGATGCCAATTCACGTTGCATAATGTGAGGAAACAACTAGGAAAAATCTCTAAATGACTCTGCCAATAATGAAATATTAGTGATAAAAAGGTTGGATAGAGTGTGTATATTCTAGAGAATGAGGGCATGAGTAACATTAATTCCACCACACTAAGAGTCGAGGAAGGAATCAACTTCTGGTCATGTGAGTTTCTAAATGTTTCTAAAACTTTGGGAGTTAATAGAATTGGGTGCTTCCCTTGTGAAGAAAATATGATGGTCTTTGTCTTGGAGTCAAAGAAATGGGCACACCAAAAAACAATTTCTTTAAAATCAAATGCCTTTGAAACAAAGTGGATGTCTACAAGTCATGTACTTCAAATTCTATTAGTTTCTTTAAAATCAAATACCTTTGAAACAAAGTTGATGTCCGCAAGTCATGTACTTCAAATTCTATTTTTTTATTTCTCCTCGAGACTCAAGTTCAAATACCATTGATAAGATGTAGGCCAAGGCAAACTGAATTAGTTTTATCCCCATAAATGGGCTCCTTCTTCCTTTTACTTGCCATATTGCTTTATTTGATCAATGCACTTAAATATACATGACAAGTCAAGTGAGGCTTTAAATAGCTCTTAGTTGTTTAATTTTTGGTTTATACTAAAATTCAGTAACACATCTCTTTATTATATACCACTTCCATCGGGCCATGCAAGAATAATAACAAAAAGTTAATAACATATAGCCTGTCCTTAAGTGGTGTATTGATGTATAGTCACATAGTACAATATCAACACCTTTTCCACCTTGGAGATTGGAATTTATTAAATCAGATTTCAATTAGCCTTAAAATAGGCAAATGGCTATTTTCGATGATTTTCACTAAGTATGGCACTATAAGCAGAGAAGTCACTTTGGTAGAGTATATAGTATGCCTTTTGAAAATGATTTATGTGTATAGAAATAGAAATGCATAGGAAGGTGTGTGCAAAAGAATGAGGTGTGTTGAGGTTTGAATGTGTGAAGAGATGGATGGGAGGGTTGTTCCACACACTTGTAAAATGGTTATTTATAGAGTAGTGCAAAGTGGGATATGTGCAAAAAGGGAAGTATGTGAAAAGTGGGAGGTCTGTGAACTTCAAAAATGGGTTAACACCTACTACTAAGTAATACATGATGGTGATAATAATATGCAAAAATGGGTGAGCAACTTCTAATTAGTTTTTCTCATTATTGGGTTTTCCAAGACATATGTTGTGTTAATTTGCATGGATAGTGTTTTCTTTCAATTTCTTTCATTTTCAATTTCAGCTATTTCATAAATTGAAGCAATAAGTTAATAATAATGAATTGGGGATATAAGGAAATAAACTGCATATCTAATATTTTAGAATACTATAAGATATGTTGTGATGAATTGTTCTGCTGGAGCATCCACAACAATTTAATCATCATATTACAACAAAAGGGTTCAAAAAATATTGCATTGCATTTTGAGTTGTGGTCACAAACCTTGTTAGAAACGCAAGAATATTCCACATGTTATCCATGCAAGGACAAATATGATGGATGGACAATGTAAGAAAGTTATCAACCCCTAAGATCTAGTAACTTCATTCCTTGCTAACTGCTCATCCCAAAGATTGCGGAGGCTTTTCATGGTCAGAAATAAAATAAAGTAACTGATAATCTCATTCCGTTGCCACTACTAATACCATTTTAGTACATCTAATTTTGTCACTCTATTATATCAACTATTTATATGATATTGTATCATATTATAACGCAACTCAAAGTATGGAAAACCCATTTGGTGTAAATAAGTAGTGTAACTATTAGCTTGTGTGTCAGAGTAAATGTGAGCACATGGCATGCTTTCTTAGTAACATAGGCAAGGAATAAAAAGGTAATCAATAAATTGTAGTCTTCTACATGTTATAATTTGGCCAATGGCTAAACAAATGGAACAATTGTAGCTAAAAGTGTAGCTACTCATTTAGTATATAAACATTTTCAATCCAAATTATAGCCACACTTTTGCTAGATGAGGTCAATTCAATTTGTATACAAAAATGTTAACAAAATTTTTTTAAAATGGAAGTTTATTTCTCGACACATCACATTTAAATTGGCATATGAAAAAATGCAATGCAATGTGGATAAGGACATCCACTCAAAACAACAAGAAAACATATGAATGTGTTTCTTTATATGAATTTGAGTCACAATAGGCAAACATGGATTGTGATTATGATATGATATAACTTGTAATTATGGTATGATTCTACTTGTCAAATGGTTTAAGATAAGGTGCAATTATAAAGCAACATGAAGTTTGATAATGAAGAATATTATGTGACTTCACACTGGTTACTTAGATAATGATCTTACTATTTTAATTTTAAATAAAGAAACTTGAACAATAAAATGTAATTAATATTAAAATAACTTTATATATATAGATATAGATATATATAATTTTAGAAAAAAAATTAGTTATGACAAAGAAGAAAAGTAAATAAATCAAATCCATTGTCATTTTTGTAAAATCCTAATAAAATTGATCCATATAAAAAATAATTAAAATAACTTTATAAAAGTTGGAAATTATAGTGTTTCACAAAATTTAAATTTATTGAAAAATGAGAAAAATACAATTTAGATGTAAATTTGGAATAAGTAAACTTATATAGCAATATTTGCTATGCAATTTTCACTTGTTCCAAAGAATTTATGAAAAAACCAAGAAAACATGTAGAAATTGGAAAGATGAGAGACATGCATTTGGAAGGGTATTGAAAGTCAATATGTCTGTTAGATCAAGACAAACTCACTTTTTGTCATCTCATAGTATTGGCATGTCCAATAATTAATAATTTATTTTATTTTTATATAATTTTACCAAATCAACCCATTTACATAATATAACTTAACCTAACTTATTTCTTCCTATTAAACTGAAAACACATATCGACACCCTACAATTAGTATAGGTTTGCCGCATAGTAATCACAACTTTAACATTGTAAAAAAAAATTAAGACCCCGGCACTGGCACAAGAACGTATACTCATAAAATATACATATTTTTTATGGGTATCTCCCACATGCAGGAATGGTTACCATGGCTAAAATATATTCAAAATATCCATCCATCGTCATCATAGCTGTCTTGCATTCACCTCTATGAGTGATGGGATAGAAACGATTGGACATCAAGCTTGATAGATTTCACCAAGCTCGCCAACGTTATAATATGGTTGTCAAGCACTTAAATGACTTGAAATGACATTAGTAATTATATATTGCATCCATAGCAATAATTCCATTTGCTTTCTTAAAGATTTAACTTCCCCTTTTTGGTATGAAAAGGGACATGGCAACCCACTTGTTCCCCGTATGTCATTCACGTGTCACACACTGACCATCCATATCAGTCAGATTTGACTGAATTTAAAGCAATCTTGTGGGTTCCAGTGTGCCCATCCATCCTTTTTCAAGGATTAGCCATCATGTGATTGGATTTGATTTAAAACTATCTTGTGGGCTCCTGTGTGCCCATCCATGCTTTCCCAAGCATGACCCAACCTTGTAATTGGGGCATGTATAATCTCTAAAACCAACCTTTTTTGGTTAAGGGCAATGGAAGCCTAAAATTTGGGCTCCTTACCACTTTTTGGGTATAGTCTTTGAAACCAACCTGTTGTGGTTAAGAATTTTGGAAGCCTTGGGTCCTCACAACTTTTTGGTGGTGGGATCATAATGTTTGGAGGATTGGGTGTCTTCATTTACATGCATTGTCTCCATGCCTAAGTTGGTCCCATCTTAACACTCAGGAGACTGAAAAGTTGGGAGTGCAAGTGCAAAGGTACGAGATGGAATATAATCAAAGTTGTATGTTGTTATGTTTTGCAAAAAGAAAAGCTCTTTCAAACTCAAACTCAAACTCATTGAATACTTCTTAAAAGTGGTACTAGTGAGTGAGTGATCTGGCCTCGCTAGGCTTGTTCATATCACTTTCTTTTCAGTAAGTGATGTGGCCTTGATAGGCTTGCTCATATCACTTTCTTTTTAGTAAGATTATATATGTGGGAAGTTTAAAAAGTAGTAAAATTATTATTTATTTTAATTCGTTAATGGGTAATTATTATTGGTTTTATTTTTAAATATATGTTGTTTTTAAGATAGTATTATTTAAAATGTTTATTAATAATATATGATGTGGCAAAATTTTACTTCTATTACATGTTTTGGGATTTTAAATTATGAACATGTCTTTTATATTTGCAGAATCAATAAATAAAAGAGTTTTAAATTATTAACATGTCTTTTAATACTTGCAGAATCAATAAATAAAAGAATTTATATATATATATATAATATATATATAATATTATATATAATGTTAATTTTGAATTTACTTAATATGAAAAAGAGAAAAGAAATTGAGATACCAATATTTTATAATGAATGTGTATATTTCTCCTAGTATATATTTGAATGTTGTAATTTAAAAGTAATTTAAAATTTTCAAAGTTTTTTATATTAATTTTGTTTGGTTATGAAGGTTAAGGAGAGGGAATGATCATTAAATTAAAAAGTGTCATTTATCTAGGATTTACTTATAACTACAATTTGGAAGAAGTATTTTATATAATTATCTTACAATGGATATTAATTATAGATTTAGTGTTTAAACAAGGATTTGCAAAGGTTGTAATTTTTTTTTTTTATGTTTGGAAAATAGTTTTAAAGAAGTTGAATTTTGGTTTCCAGAGGGAAAAAAAAAAAAAAAAACATTTCATTTTGGCATGCTTCCTAACCCAATGGCTCTATATGGTTGCAAGATTCAATTTGCAATGCTTCTAGAGAGACTTGGAGAAGAATCTAATAAATATATAAGTGTTCTATGATATGCAATATTAGAATTAAAAGTAGTATGTTTTCTTCTTATTCTCTTTTTAGAGATGGGTCTCACACCTTTGAAGAGTAAGTATATGGTAAGGTATTGTTGCCATTGAAGTATTTCCATTGATGTCAACATGGTCATTGTTCCAGCTGCTAGTTGAGTTGACATTAGGTTGATTGTGTTGGAATTGATGTCAACAATATCATGTCACTCTTGTTGGTTTGTGTTGGCATGTGTTGGCATTGATGTTGATCAGATGATGACATTGATGGAGCTTGATGGAGCTTGATGGTAGCATTATGGTCTTGGAGGAGTTTTCATGTGCATTGATAGACATGTCATGATGGTTTGTTGATGTTGCAAGATAATTGGATGGTGTTGCTATAGGTAGAGTACGTTGCTACATCTTTGATCACACAAATCTGCATCTGATAGAGATGGTTCATGGCAGACTAGTTGAGTTGTCAGCTAGGTCTTCATTAGGTCTTCATATCTATGCTTATGAGGATGGCTTGTAGTAGTGATTTGATGGCTTGATGATGGTGCTACAGAGTCTTGCAGGTTTGTCAGAGGTGTTGCAGCTTGTTTAGAGGTTTGTTGGAGAGTGGAGGACTTGTTGGCACTCTTTCCAACCTTGTTTGTTGGTCCTTGTAGGTCAACTTGGCAGTGACACTTGGGAGGCATGTTTTATCTACTTGCAGATGTGTCATAGGTTATATCAAAGGTCTAGAGGCTCATACAAATGCTGGAGAAGGTGATCCAATAGGTGGTAGAGGTTCAAAACTGAGAGGTTATGGTTTTCACCTATACTCTGCCCTAGTTGCTCCTTTACAGGCTCATGAGAGTGACTGAAAAGTGCCAGTCACATGGAGAGAGGCCAGTGAGAGTGAATGTACCTTCTCGTTGAGTTTAGACAATGTCAATCATGCGACCAAGGAATTTCATGAGATTTTCTTTGCATTCCTTTCGTTGTTCAAAAGTAAATTAGCTTGGAAATTCCTAGAGTCTTCCATAATATTTTTAAAAAGACAGAAATGGTTTGAAAAGGGCTTCTCATGATGTGAATGCATTTGGTGCACTAGTAGCGACCTTAGTGGATTGATTTGGTCCAATTTGTGCACTTTTTATCCTAGGCCCAAGATCAATTTCACCCTACAGGTTTTATATTCTTGTTTTGTGAGCTTTGTGGTTGTTGATTGAGTTAGATGTTGAGTGTATGTGTGGACAGAAGGATGAATAGAGATATTATGCTTCAAAGCTTGAGTAGAGCATAGATGCTCTAGTCTATGAGTGATATTGACTGAATAGTGAGCATATCTAAAGCATGTTGCAGAATTGATCATAATTGAAGTTGTTGGAGTAGAGATCATTTGGAGAAGCTTTGTATGTTTCCTAGTAGTGTTTATGTTGATGATTCTCACACTTGTTTTATGCAAGAATTGTTGATCCATTTGGCACAAATCCATAGTGTCACTTGTTGATGATTCTATTTTTGAGGGTCTAATTTTATTAATATTTGATGTGGCCATGGTTTTAGTTGTTTATATTATATTTAATGATGAGATCTTGCTGCTAAGAGCATGTATGCGAAGATAATCTCTTGTTTAGCATAGTGTCTTCGATCCAGTTTGAAAATAGATGAAAGGAGGTTTTCATAATGGTGAGGAGAAGTGACTTCATGAATGTGAAGCACTGATATTGAAGCTTCAACGAAAGGAACAAGTTTCTCAATTCAACTATGGTTGGATAGTCCAATGTTATTTGGGTGAGGATCGATTGATCATGGTGGATTTCAGCAGACATTAGTCCATATATCCATAGATAACATATTCTTCCGAGCCAATCAGTAGTATCGAGTCTCCTAGCTAATGGGTGTTGGCATTTTGTATATCAGGTTGACTCTGTAACACCCTCCTCCCACATTTACCCAAGTTAACCTGTCCGCTGGGGTAAACATGTGATGAGAGGCTACTATGGTATGATTAAACTCCCCATGTAGAGTTAAGGAAGTGGAACCAACACAAAACAACCAATCTGACCTTACACACATCCTACAGAACCTCAAGGAGCCAACCAACCTTTTCAGGTGACCAACCCCTTAGGAAACTTAAAATTTTACTAACCTAGGGCCACAGTCACTCCCATGATATGGGAATTCATGCGACTAGGGCCCTCTAGTCACTCCCACACAAAGGGAATGAAAGAGACTAGGGTCTTTTCACCTAGTTTTGAGCCTATGACCCCAGATTTTGTACCATGATTTCAAGCCCAAGACTTAGGCCACTTCCCAAAACTCCATGGAACTTCCAGAAATGAAATGTAACATTGAAGCAATGATAAAAATGCAAATACTTGAACAAATACTTAACTGGACCCCTACTAGGCATGATAGGAATTTCGTCAAACATTTCACGAATTTTCATTCTACAAGTCATAAAAACATGACTGAGCATAGGGGTCTCATATTTATCTGAGAATCTTTAAGAAGCATAGTTTCCTTATCACATTAGCTGCATTATCATCTATTAGGTCATATATTCATTATTCATTCATTTACAAATCAAAACATGATGAGAGCCATACATAATCACTGTCATAAAACATACTCATAGCCACCATATAAACAACAAAAACAACAAGGATAAAACAACCATAGATTCCACATATATGTAGAAATTTTGAATAATTTAACACATATTCAACAGAGATTATCCTGATCATGTACTATTGCGGAAAACATACACAATAGATAAGCTCCTCTACGTTGATCATCAATATAGCAGCATCAATAACAATAAAACATCAAGA